>JBAMHX010030017.1:0-11934 GCA_037177515.1 Pseudomugil tenellus
TAATTTGGATCAATCAGCCGTCTCAAATTCTCATTCAACGTGATTGACAGGAGAGTGGACAAATTACATAACAATCAGAGTTTTTATGACAATTTAGTCCCAAAATGATAGGCCCATAAACCCCGTGGGCCCCTGGGCTTCAGCCCTGGGTGTGTGTGTGTGTGTGTGTGTGTGCGTATGTGTGTGTATGTGTGTGTGTATGCGTGTGTGTGTGTGTATGTGTGTGTGTACGTAGATGTGTGTATGTGGGTGTGTGTGTGTGTGCGTGTGTGTATGTGTGTGTGTACACTATAGGCCTTATGATTGTGCTATCAACCTCCTCCTGGGTGCTCAGCTTCCTTCAAGCAGACTCCACAACTTATCTAAACCTGAAAGAGAGGCCATGGAAAATTACACGTAGAATCATTGGAAGCTGAATTAATCCGCCCATCATCTTCTCCACTGGGGGCCATATTTTTCTTTGTTTCTAAGAAGGATTCAACACTGAGACCATGTATAGACTACCGTGGACTTAACAGCATAACTGTAAAATATAAATACCCCTTGCCACTCATCGATTCTGCATTCACACCCCTCCAAGGTGCTACAATATTCACAAAGCTGGATCTCAGGAACGGCTATTATTTGGTACGTATAAAGGAAGGTGATGAGTGGAAAAGAGCGTTCAAGACACCTTTGGGACACTTTGAGTATCAGGTGATGCCCCTTGGATTCACTAATGCAATCACTCTTTAATAAGGTTCTAAGGGATTTCTTAAATCAGTTTGTCGGGGGCACTGGTTCCCTTGCAGGGGTTGGTCGGTACTTCTGCCCTTGGGGGTGGTGGGGTCGCTCTCTGTCTGCGGGGGCCCTAGGTCCAGGTCGGTTGTCGACCTGGTCCTGCTGGGTTCCATTCCCCCTGACTGCGGGGGGCTCTGGCTGGGACCCCCTTCACCTGGACAAATACTGAGTCGGCCCTGGGTGGAGTGGCCGGGGTCCTTGTTTGGCGATGACTGTCGGATGCCCCCCCTTGTCTAGCGGTTCTCCTCTGTTTTGTTTCTGACCTTCAGGTAGAAGGGGTCATCTCAGCATGTTCACGTTTCTGTGAGTACTTTTCATCCTGTACGTTCTTTATGTTGTCACAGACACTAAGCTTTAGGTTTATTCACTAACAGACATTTTCCTTATCTGTGTTTGAATATTTTGCTCACTCTGGTGCTCCTGGCATCTGTTGATTTCATCTTCCTGTGGGGCCCATTTGATATGCTTTATGTTTATGTTCAGGTATGATTGATGGTATAGTGTGTGTGGTCAGATTTTGGCAGCCCCCCCACCCCCAATTTTCTTATTCCTATTTTGCTTCTCTTTTCTTTTCTGCTGTTTTTCTTTTCTTTTTCTGCCCGCTCCTGTCGGGTACAGCAAGACATGTAAATTCTAATAAAATTTAGCTAAATTAAATAAAGAATTCAAACTATCAAGAGGATCTTTGTATAAACATATATACATAAATTTCCTCAGCAACAACACAGCAAGCAGACCATTATTCTGCCTGCTTTAAACCCTTTGATGCACAACATATGCACATCCTTTTTAATGCACAACATGGTTCAAAAATGACCCATATCAGTTTCGTATGCTTTTGCATGCTGTCTGAGTTTTCTTTTGCTGCAGCCTTTGAAATCTGTGTTTTTATAATTAAACAGTCCAAGTATTTTTAAAAAAAATCTTGTTTTTGATTGCCTAAATTCCTTATTTATATTTTACTTAACATATCTCATGGACAAAAGTAATTTTTGTGATTCTACATCATGTTTACACACATGGGTCAAAAATGACCCATTAATCTAAGTACAATTAAAACATGATATAAAATTTATTCCAGATGTGATTTGGGCCAAACAAAATGTAGGCCTATTACATGAAACATTTTTTTGTAACATCTCGAGATAACTACAAATTATCTTGTGAATGTGACCAGCATTAAATAGAAGAGAACATCACATCTGCAGATCATAAATTGTCAATTCAGTTCTTATGATTCCTCATAATTTTCACAAAAGACCACAATACGCTTGTGCTCCTTGCACACATGCCTCTTGCACTGGGAACAGTAGCTGCTGGCATTTTTGTCTTTTGCAGTTGGGCAGATCACACCTCTTCCTCTTGACCATGCCCCTGTCTTCTTGTGGTTGGGTGGTGGTTTGTTTTTCTACCCTGTATCTTTTTATTGCCCCTATGATGTGCTTTTGAAATGTAGGTGTGCCTTCCATGCAGCTCTTCATGTGGGGCATAATCAGCTCTCTTCCCAGCTGCTTGATGAACAGTCAGCATGCATTAGTGACACCAGCCATGTGGCCAAGATATTCTGCAGGGAAGCTGGTGTAAGCATTAAGGGTGGCAATATCCATCATATTGTACCTCATGGGCCACCTCCGTGTTCTCTGCATGCATGTGTAGGTGCCAACCATCTGATCTGATTTGTCCACTCCTCCTTTTGTTCTATTGTAGTGTTGAATTACATTGGGTTTCTTCTTCGGAGTGTCATCTACTGCTTTGTCATCATGCATTGTGCTCAGAAGGACAACAGCCTTTCCTTTCTTCTGCACATAGCTTACCATGGTCATGTTACCCTTGAATCCAAACTGAGCTATGAATCATCCTTGATTTTGATGGCTTCATAATGGGTGTTATGTCTATCTTGTTTTGGTAAAGAGTTGGCAAAAAATCAGGTTCTTCTCCAGGAGCTTCTCAGCCAGAGGGACACCGGTGAAGAAGTTGTCCATTGTGATATTTGAAGCCTATGAGGAGGGAGTAATAAAAGATCCAACACAAATTAAAACTTATATAAATTCTAACCGTGATAGATATTTAGAATATTTCTATATTCACCTGTCTATGATTCCACTGCTCAATTTTAGGATCATGTTCTCCCCAAGATTCCTCTGCACCTCCTCTCTTGACTGTCTCCCTGTGTGCACAATTCCATCTATTGTATAGTGGACCCTTGCATCACACATCCAAAATATTTTTTATCCCATTCTTTGCAGGCTTGCTGGTCATATACTGTAAGAACCTGCATCTACCAAAAAATGACTCAAGCTGTTCCTCTATGGGTACACAGTCACTGGGGATGAACAGTTTTTTTTAAATTGTCCAGGAAACAGTTCCACACATATCGAAATGCTGCCATATCGTCTGTTTCCAGGCAAAATGCCCTGGTCCTCTTGTCATCAAACGGTATAAAGCGAATATCCTAAAATCTTCTGAGCCCCATTGTAGCCTTGTACATTGGATTTTGTAGCTGATCAGAAACAGCTCCCGCAAGACAACATCCCAGTTGTTCTCCCCCCCTGAAAGCAGGGTCAAAATAAAGGCCATGAATTCGTCTTTCTCTATAGTTTTCCACACTTTCCCTTTAGCTGTGACAGCTCTGCATCCTTCTAAGTTGGTACATTTTATAACTTCCTCAATGATGCCTTCACTGATGAACATATCCCATGCATCTTTTGGTGAAACAGGTCTTGATCTAAGTGAAGGTCCTGGGCATCTTCTGAGAATGTTATGAGATCTTATTCTGCTGGAAGTGGGGGGATTCTCATTCCAATAATACCCATTTTTACTCACTCTATAGGGCTGGGTCTGCATTTCCTCTTCTGAGGACTCATCATCAGATGAGTCACCTGTTTCCCATTGGTTACCATTGAAGGCAGTAAGTAAAGTTGATTTAGAAATACAAAAGCTGTGTTTATTCATAAAGTAAGAAGCAGAACACAAAAAAGATGATTAGTGCTGAACAAAAACACAATATTTTGTCAATATTTGTGATTGTGAACAATAAAATACATATTTCAAATATATGGCAATGCAACACTCTTGCTTACATTAAATTAATTTGAAACTAGATGTGGTCGTTTTTGACCCATGTTGTGCATTGGAAGGGTAGCAATAAAAACAGATCATTATTACTCAAAATGTATGAAGATAAAAAATTAAAAAACAATTTTTAATAACAAAAAATAATTTAATTGAGGAATACCTAGAATACTAAAACATAACATTGTGTTATTGTAAAGATACAGATGATAAAAATTTGGTTGGGTCAATTTTGACCCATGTTGTGATTAAAGGGTTAATGCTGGAAAAGACAAGTATTAAAAAAGGAACTTAATGCTTATGTAGGCACAGCATTTAGTTAATTTTCTAATGCAGCAGCTCCTTACATGCAGCCAGGTGTAAGGCTCATTGGCAAAATCTCCCTGATCCGCTTTCTTGTTTAGTGGACAGTAAAGGACAGGAAAGTCCATACAATGTCTTTTTTAAATTTGTGACTAGGGAATGGAAAAATTGTTTGTAAAAATGCAGTGATGAATGTAATACCAATGAACATAATCATTTTTGTGAATACTGTAGCAGAATGGCTTAATGAAATTAATATAACCTAATATTTATCCATCCATCCATTATCTACCACTTATTCCCGAACGGGGTCACGGGGGGGCCGGAGCCAATTCCTGCTCACATTGGGCGTGGTACACCCTGGACACATCACCAGTCCATCACAGGGCCGACACACATACACAAACAACCACACACAAACTCACTCCTAAGGACAATTTAGAGTCCCAATATGCATATCTTTGGATTGTGGGAGGAAGCCGGAGTACCCAGAGAGAACGCAGACTAACACGGGGAGAACCTGCAAACTCCACACAGAAAGGCCACCACCCAAGCTGGGGATCGATGCGGCAACCTTCTTGCTATGGGGCTACACCGTACAAAATATTTATAGTTAAAAAGTAATAATTTGATCAGGGCACCACCTCCTATTTTCTAGCGTACCTTGGTAAACTATAGGCATAGGAACCAACAAAAGGCTTTTTATTATTCTTACTTTTGAGGCAAGGAAAAGTATTTTACAGTAGATTGGTGACAAAACTCGTTCTGTTAGTGGATGACGTAAAATTGTTTTCGAGTTTCGAATTGTTTAGAGTACCTCACTAACATTATACATGCCAGTGTGGACCATTTTTATAAAACCTGGAGTCCATTTTTGGACTATGTCGGACCCGATATCTCCTCAATACTACTGAAAGGCATATGTACTTATAGACTCTGGCTTATCAATGACTAAGATATGTCTGTCACATACTTTGTGTGTCTGAGCTGTACTCTTTTGTTTTTGTTTGTTTTGTTTATGTTCTGTGCCAGTTCTAGTGGCATGTGTTTGTTTTGTAAAACTGAAAATTTAAATAAAAACAATGATAAAAAACTATAGGCATAGGAGGAAACCTATTAGATGATAAAATTAGTGACTTAATCAAAGGATAATTAATCCGTCTCAATAAATTGATCAGTGTCAAATGTTATTGTCATAACTTCTAGTTTGAATTGACCTGAATCACGACTAGAGGAAATTAAGACAGACAACGACCAGACAATAAAAGGGATATTTATTAATCTACTCTAAAGTCTATACATGGCTAAATATAAGAAAGAAAATAAAAGAACATATGACAGACAAACAAAACTAACAAACAAAAACAGAGATGCAGCTGTGTTTTTGTGTGAAGGTAAGGTATGTGTGTGGAACTAAACATGAATTAAATAAACTGTCATGTTTAAGTAGGATGAACCATAACTAAGGCCTAGGTGAAATAGTCCATAACTCACCAACCATGATCAAAAGGCAAATAATTCCCCTGTGAGGAAAGAGATTTTGTTCAGAACCACAGCTTTCGACCGGTGGACTGGGCTTGGGAACGTTATCCGTTCTGGGCGTGAGCACAGTGGCTTGGTCCATCCTGACGCTGCATCAGAATCAGTAAAAAAAGGCCTGTCATTGGGATTCGCAGCCTGGGTGGTCTCTCTGGGTCAATGGTGTGTTAGTGAGACTATGGTTCCATAAATGAAACATGAAAAAGGTTAAAACCAAAAGAAGAAATAAGTCTTAAAATAGACATGAAATATTAAAGAAATCTTAGAATGTGATGTCATATTGGGAATATAAAATCTTGTGGAAAGTCTGTGTGGATAGAAAGTTCATTAGACCATGAATGAGATGTTGAGTTTATTAAGCTTATGGTATCCTGTAAAAGTGAAAGGCGAAGGTTTCACTGAGATGTGGGCAAGCAAAGCCTATCCGACTGTCCTTTGTGTCTTGGTGGGGGACTAGGAATAGCTAGCGTTATCTGGTTGGGGGTTGGGGTTATTCAGAGTATCTGCTTTGTCCTGTTGGCTGATGAGTGTGCTCTGGCCTCTGTGTGCTTTGGCCTCTCTGTGCTCTCTTATGTGGAGAGCTGGAGATGTGGACTTTCGGAGGACCCGCAAAGTCAACAAACTTGGAAAAAGTTTTATGTTAGTTGAAAGGGGTTTAATTTATGCTCCTGGCACCACCTTGAAATGAGGAGAAGAAAGTGAGAGGAGAAAGGTTATCTTCGAGGATCAGATTAACCAACGTTTACTGTTCTAAGTTTGTTGACAGTCTGTTTCTCTGTCCTAAATTCTAAGGCTCGTAAAATAGTTAATCAAAGTAATACATTCAGATTTTTATGATCATTTATATATATTTTTTATTTTTTAAATAAAAATTTTTTAGTTTTTAAAATAATATTGCATTAACAACTTGTATTTTCTGTATTGCTGTTTTGAATTTTGTTTTGTCTTTTGTATTGAACCCGAGCAAGACTAGCTTGTTCCACTTTGGTGACAGCTAATGGCGATCTTTTTAACAATAAAAAAAAACATATACTAAAGTAAAGAAATTATTTGTGTATTAAACATACACAGATTACAAACTTTTCCGGTCTCCATTTGTATATGATTTAATATATAAATAAACATATACTGTATATAAAATTAAAGATAATTGATTAGAAAAAAACAGGCTTTTAATTGCGAAGAGGTCATTTTGGCCCCAGGCGAAATAAAGTTACCCTGTAGGCAAGAGCTGTACCAGCTGGAATTTTAGTTTCAGGTAGGACACCCAAGCTGGACAGATCTCAGGGTAGAAGCCTGACCAGGGTTGTGAAGTAACAGATTACATGTAACTGCATTATGTATTTAAAAAATAAAAGTAATAATAAAATAAATAAATAAAATAAAAGTAACTGTATTCTGTTACAGTTTAAATTGGTGTATTTAAAAAAAAAGGATTATGGGCTAAACACACCGAATGTGACAAACAACAGTGACAGCAGCAGCGACGCGTATCACACTTCAGGATCGCTTGTCTCCGAAAAATTTGATTGGTTATTATGTTTAAGGGAATTTCTGCAATTTCAAAACAGATATGTGACGTGGGATGTTATAGCTGACGATTCTCCTGGTTCCGTTGGGAGAATTTGCAGGAATTGACAGAAATCTTGCAGTTAACTTTACTCTACAAAGGAAGACGACAACCCTACAAACGGCAAAGTATTGAAGAAAAGTCGAACACAGCTAAAGTGATCTTTTTTACCCTTGTTGAAACTGGTCAGAGTAGACAGTACTGGCACTCCCCAGTCTGCACTCATCTCATTGGTCAGTCAATGAACCCCTCACTAATTGGTTGTAGTGCCATGGGACAGCGATAAAAGTTAAACATTTTTCGACTTTCTTTTTGTTGCGTGACAAGCCTCCACGTACATGAACGAGAGTAAAATTTTACTTGTACGAATGTTGGCTGTCGCTTGGCTGAAAAAATGACAGCGATTTTTGCCTCATCATTGAGGTTCCATTGCAAATTAACAGAGCATAAGCGACTTCATTCCCTGTGTGTCAGGCCAATTACTTTAGGCATTACTTTATGGCGATACACGCAGGTTGCACTGTGTGGATGCAGATAGAATTATATGTGCAAATACACTGCAAGTCAGTGCGCAAGAGCACTTCCCGTTTCCACACAACTGAACAATCTGTTACTTCCCAACCTCAACGACAATGGCAGAAGATGAGACAAACTATTTGTAGGAGGACAAAAATACATTTTTGGCATGACATTTAGAGAACATTTTACCTGTGTTCAAGTCCACAACATCACCATGCACTGCAAGCTTTACCGACTGTCAGTGAGGCTGCTTTCAGCATTGATGGACTCTATGTCTAATTTGAAGGAGAATCATGAGGTAACTTAGCTGGTTAGCTGAGCAAATACCTCGGCAACTATTACTCTACTTTGTTTATATTTAGAAGCACTTTTTTTAAAAAAAAAGGGGGGGGGGGGGGGTTGTCTATTTCATCTCTTAGCTTAATTACATTACTCTTAATAAATAGCTGGCAGAAAAGTCTGACCATCATGTTCCTCAGCTAATGTCATTATGACCTTAGTAAGCTATCTGTCTGCGTCCTTCCCATCATGGAGAATGTTTAGACGGAGCATGGGTCTCTATCTGTTTGTAATAGAATAGTGACTCTAGCCTATGACACGCACAACCAAACGAATGTGTCTCTAAGTGACTGGGCAGAATTTCTTTGGACTTCTGCGTCACAACAGATCTCTGAAATGATTCTCCCTGGGTTATAACCTTTTATCTTGTCTGTCAGTCTTTCATGTATTTATCTCACTCCATGTTTAATGTTCAATGTATGTTTAACTTCTTTTATCCTACATTTATTAAATTAAAGTCTTCTCAATCTTCTCAAGAAACATTCTCCTCGTCCTTGACACAAAAAAACAGTCATGTAAGGGGCTTTAGCATAAACGTGAGAGGCTTGGGGGCTGTAGCTTACACATGCACAGAAAACTGCTCTATTTATATACTAATTTTATGGTTTTAATGATTTTTTTAAACAGGTTTTTCATGTATCCTTGTTCCAACACATCAGGATAAAAATTAATGAATCATTGTCTAAAACAGCTGTGTTGAAACAGGAATACATGGAGAATTTGCTGGATTGTGGCCATTTTAGGTCTGAATTGAGTACTCCTGCTTTGGAAAATAACAATTGGCTAAATGAATAATCAAGGAATCTTCTTCTGTAAAACAGTTAGTCTATAATATATTGGCAGCACCTGTGTGCTCAATTTCCTTGAATCAAAATTGCATTTGCATTGTCAGTCTCGTCCTTTGCAAACATGGCATGTCTGTTTATTGAGGACTCTATTGATGAAG
Organism: Pseudomugil tenellus; assembly: GCA_037177515.1. Classification (NCBI taxonomy): domain Eukaryota; kingdom Metazoa; phylum Chordata; class Actinopteri; order Atheriniformes; family Pseudomugilidae; genus Pseudomugil; species Pseudomugil tenellus. Next base: position 9,069 of record JBAMHX010030017.1, read on the forward strand.
AGGTTGTGCTTCTTCACAGGGAGTGTGGTATTCACCGCAAGATTAGACATTTTTCTTTCCCGGAAATGTATCTATGGGAGCGTTACCGGTTTTCACTGCAGTCTCTAAAATATATTCATGTTCTCATCACGCTGTACATCACCAATAAAACGTGCACACACTTTTAACATTTGAATTATATTTTTATACTTTATCATATGTTTTTACCAGGTTTTCTCCCCTATCAGATTGCTAATTGATAATCTTGATGAGCGTGCTTTGGATGTGAATGCTGTTTTGAATAATTAATAATTAAAAATTTACGCATTCATTCTCAACAATTTTCTCCCATGCTGCCTGTCTCTCATTTACTTTTTTCCCCTGAAAATGTGCTCATAATCACTATGACGGAGTATTACGGCCATACTGACAGAAATTGTGGAAGACAAATTATTTCCCCCTTCCTCACTTTGAGAATTAACCTGAAATGGCGAGAATAAAGTTGAAATACAGTTTCAAGAATAATGTTGAAATCATGACAATAAAGTTGAAATACAGATATCAGAGTAAAGTAAAAATAAATTGACATTAACTTCGAGTTTTTCAGGTTATTTTGAACCAGCTTTACCCTACTCTATAAAACACAATGCGTAGTGTGGATGAGCTAGTGACCTTGTACTTCAGAGAGGGCTTCAGCAACAAGAAAAGTCTTTCCCTTTTAGCCCACAAACACAGCATTATAATAAATAAGTATTCATACTTTGAAGAGACTGTATTTCAATTTATTCCTGTCTTTTGACTTTATTCTTGAAATTTCAAGTTTATTCTCATAGTGAGGAAGAGAGAACAAAAAATATCCACAAATTAAGTATCAAGTAGTTTTAGATTTTTTTTTAACTTATTTTAGGAATTCTTGACAGGTTATTGTTCCTTGAAATAAGTTTTATTTTATTTCAAGGAAAATTAACCTAATTTTTTTAGGTTTTGTTCTTGCTTTTTAAAGTCAATTTTTGTAGTGTAATTGTTTCTGGATTCCATTAAATATGGATTTTTAAAGACTTTGTGCTCATGGTTAACTCGAGGTGAACTAACTCTGTATTAATAAAGCCAACTCAGAACAGTAGTTGTGAAACGTAAAACTGAGTTTCTTATCTCAGGGATTGTCTAGTCGGCACTGACTAGACAATCAGGGGTTTGTTTGTGAAACAGACCCCTGGTTGGTTCTGATGAACATGTGTATTAACACCGGGCTAATTATGCAACATAATTCTAAATTCTATATTCCAGATAAAAACTCTAGACTATTTTGAAGTAAACTAAAAGTAATATAAAAGTAATTAGATTACATTACTTTATGTGAGTAATCCAACGGATTACATTACTGATTACATTTATGAAGTGTAATCAGTAATCTGTAATGGATTACATTTTAAAAGTAAGCCTCCCAACATTAAACCTGACAAACTGCAATCCATATTCTGGGAATTGGAACCAGCTATCAACTCAGTCCCATTAAGAAAACACTTTTCAGCAAAGATAAAAAAGGCTGAAGTCTCCTTTAAAGGTTCCATATTATGCTATATTTGCCATCTCATATCTATCCTATGCACATCTATGATAATATGTATTTTGCAACATGCACCAAACTATATTTTTGCAACCCAGCCCCGCCTCCAGCTAGAAAGGTGCCGTATGTAGTCAGCGGGCAGTTATACATGTGTCTGTTCATGAAAGCACAGCAGAGGCGCATGCACACTTCGAGGAGCAGATAGCATGCTAAGATTTTAAGGTAGGGGAAATCACCACCGTGCAGATGCGGCTTAAGCTGCACCCTTCTTTTTAGAGCAATAAAACTACAAAAACGCATGGATGAAAAATAAAACTACTTTCAGGATTGTTCAAAGGTACAATTAACAATAATAGAAGGTTAAAAGCTCATAAAAATATGTTTTGCATAATATGGCTCCTTTAATATTTCTGTCTGCACCCTCATGTATGCATTCCTAGATCTGGTGTTCTGTCACCTTTTCATAGATTGTCTGAACAACATACCACATATTCACATTGATAGATTTATGTCTTTTTAGGCTTCTTTGTTCATGATTGCATATTTATTAAGCCTAACCCAAACTGCACCCCTAACCTCAGGAAAATATTTAATCATTCAAACTTTATTTATACAGCACTTTTCCTGCCAAGGCAAAGTAGACACCATAATAAACAGAACAATTTAACAAAGACCCATCATGTTCACTGACACACAGACATATGACATACACACACACACAAGACTTTGGTCTCTTGATTATTTTTTTTAATTAATATTAGTCATACCGATAATTAAATACTTACAACGTAAAAATATATGTAAAAATATCTGGATTGGTACAAATGTTTATGTGAGGTAAAGGTATTAAAAAAAGCAAAGTGTTAGTTTTGTCACTTTCCCTGGTACACATGAGTATTAAGTAAGGGATTCCTATTTTAAGCAAACATATGTTATTCTGATGGGTAAGCCAAACTGACGGAACACTGGCCTTGGTTTTCTCTGCTTGATGCTAATAGTTTTTGTTCTGGTGCAAAGAAAGCCTCAGTGCAGCTGACTTTAAAGGTATGCAGCAAGTCTGTCTGTCCCGTTCAGGTCATGCATCTGGATGTGGAAACCACTATTTTGTCTCATCCAGCAGCATGTGGTGTAATGTGCACAAGCACAAAAAGATACTCCTAAAATGAGAAGATTATGACCTAAGTCCAGATTAGCATGTTTTGTTTGATTTGTTGCCACAGGGAGGTTATTCAAGAATTTTCAAACTTTTTAACATCTATACATTCAAGTCACAACAAGATTTTAATAACTGGTGATTTTAATCTACATATTGATAACATC
>JBAMHX010030018.1:0-11929 GCA_037177515.1 Pseudomugil tenellus
AGCGCAATGAAAATATTATGGACAATAAATATCTTTCCATTAACAAGTAAAAAAATATTACCAAATATCTCTCACAAATTAGCACATTCACTTGACACAAAAAAGTTCATGCATTACAAAAATCCTTTCACCAAGGTTTATCAAGCAACACATAAAAGAAACAAGTTTGTCTGTAAGTTACTTAAAGTCACTTCTTGCATTTCGCAAGTAGACCTCTGCACCATGTGGACTGGTTTCGGACCCTGTAGATAGTGTACCTGTTCTTGAGTAGGCTGATCACTCACTCAATATGGATTGGCACGGGGGACATTTTTCAGGATGTTTCCACATTTTGTCCAGAAAGCTGCTTCTTCTCTTTCCTGATGGTTAGCATCAACAACTCTGCTCAGTAGCCTCACTTCCAATCATGTAAAATGAAAAATGAAACCATCGAGCTATGTTGTTGGTACAATACGCAACAATTCTTCACCATCTTTTTTCCTCTAGTAAATTGTGTATGATGACTCTCTATCTGTGATAAATATCAAGCAAATCAGAAAGAACAAACACAGACAAAAACTAATCACAGACAGTGACAATGACAGTTGTTTTCCCCTTTGTGTTGGTTTCTAAAACCAGCATATGCCGGGATCTAAGCCTATTTAGTGGCCCAGATGTTTGTGGTTGTGAATAAGGGGGATCCTCTCACGCTTATGTAAAATTAGCAGGGATAACATTGTTTACAACAAAGGATAGTTTTACAAGGGTTGGTCTGCATTGTCAGTTGTGAAAATGAACTGTGTAGGCCTATTTGGAAAAAATAGACAGGTGACATGTATTGGTTTGTGTTCGATAACATTGGTAAGGTCTGTCATAAGTAAGCTTTTTCAACTTTATATAAATTATGTTTAACCACATAGTTCATGGGCAAAATCTCAAACGTCTGACAGGGCTCATGTAAATGCTGTCAGTGCTTATCCAACATCTTTTTTGTTTTTTCAGCCTCACAGATCAAATGCAGATAAGTGCAAATTGTATTTAATCTTTTAATGAGAAGTACTAATATTGCTTAGTCCTACTTGCTTTAAAGAAAATGATTACAGCCTGTATTACAGATCACACATATATAATCCATTTGTAGTCAGGAAATGCATTTCCAAAGGCCCCGAATTTAGACCAGATCATACGTAAAATAGACAGAATACCAATTAAATGCTCTGTCTTTTTCATTGTGTGTAAATAGACCTTTACGCTATTGCATTGTCAGCAAGTACATTTAAGAAAAATAATTCCATAATGGCTGTAAGTGTATAATTACAACAAAAGTATATCTTAATTATTCATTTTTATTAATCTCTTAGAAGTTTAGCAGTTTTCTGAATTTCTTGAGCTTGGGGTTGAAAACTCCATCATCTACCTGCTTCGTCAAGCCCACTTACATTCGGACAAAGCAGGTGACCTTGTGAGCATCCTGTTGTTTCTTTCAGCATGTTTACCATAATAAAGCTGGCTTTGCTGTGTGAGACGCTGCAAGATATTCAGCTAAAATCGTCAACAATTACCTGGATTTCTAACTACCTAATAAACACTTTGTCTAACTGAGAAGTTGAATGGTTGAGTAGTTGGTCAACAGTGCAGGAGCACCACAGGGGACAGTACAGAACTCTTTCTATTTCTCTTCATATTACACCTCAGTAAAACCCTGAGTCCAGTCATCTGCTGAAGAACTAAAAAGACTTTCCACATATAAGCTGCATTAGTGATGGACATGGAATTGATTCCAGGGAACTCATTATTATTCACTTAGGGACATAGCATGCCATGTTTAACTTGTGTTGTATCCATCAATGTAAAAGAAAAAAATGTTTTTATTTTATTATTATTTATGTATACCTGATTATATTTAAATTGATTAAATCCGGATTAGTTCCTTAGTAATTAAGATAATTTTATGCACCCTATTTTAAATTGTTACCAATTCTTTAACTCCAGAGTCTTCCAAGTGCCATGTCGTCCAGCAGGGACAGGTAATACATCAGGTTGCATTTTATATCCAAAAAGCACTTCATTGTCTGTACATCTGCTAGTGAGGGAAATACATTGATTGCTTAGTGATGGGCACTTTTGCATGGAGAGATTGACATTTTAATTGTAATTATTAATTTAGAACTTTGGAAATTTGGATGGCAGCATAGTGAACATAGTTGATTAACTGTGTAAAGTTTAGTGGTTTAGTGGTTGACCTTCTTATGCCATGTCTGTTGTAAGTCAATTATCAATCTCCAATATGCATTTTCCCAAGTTTTGCAATTAATTTTAATGTACATTTTTTTGTGAAAGTTATTAGATTTTGCACAGATTTCTCATGTCACATTTTTTTTTTGGTTTTAATCTTCTGCCATTGGTGTCTTCGTTTCATGTTTCTCCAGATTATGTGCAAATAGCAGGGTCAACATTTGCATGGAGGCAGGGCAAATTTCTGTTTTTATAAATCTCAAAAGCTGACGATAATTGACATACACCAGCTTTTGTCCAAACGACAGCTTTATAAATGAGGCCCCAGAAGTCTGGCTATGGCTCACATTCACAGAATTTACAAATACCTACAAACGTATTATGGATGTATTTAGACTTTTGATAGTAGGTGAATTTGTGTATGATGAGAAAAGTTCAATCTGAGGCATATGCAAATAGAGCAGTCTGGATGAACAAATACATCCAGGAGGTTTAGACGGCCCACACATTGGACATGTTTTCTTTAATCTATTTATAAATAAACCCAGATACAGTTAAATGAACCAAATGATCCATAAAATAATGTTTTTTAAAAAATAGTTCTGAACACCAAGTTTGGAACCCGCACAACATGCTGTTCACCATCTTTATTATTATTATGAGTTCTGTTTGTGGTCATTAACTAATCCTTCGAAATGTTTAAACGTTAAGATGGTTAGAAGAAGAAGGTGAGATATATGTTCCTGGTCATATGACAAACAGTGGCGGACTTACCATTAGGAAAAACTAGGCGGCTGCCTAGTGCCCTTAGTTTCTAACGGCCCCAAAAAACTCCTCATATACTATGGTTATTACAATTATTATTATCTGAGCATATTAATTGTGTTTCTGAGTGAAATCGTTTAGCTACAATGTCACCAGAATGTTTTTTATAATGTGTGTGTCTAGGGCCCCCCCATTCAGTCTCCACTAAGTTGAACCAGTCCATCTTACTGCGCATGTGCAGAAAGTATCCATAAAGAGTGAAACATATGAAAATAAACTACGTAAAGATATGAGAAGTGAAAAGAAAAAAAGATGAAAAGAAGCTACCCCCACAGTGCCAAAAAGAGGAGGAAACAAGGAGGAAAGCAGAAAGCTACTGTCAAAGTTAACAAAAGTAGCCACATTCTTCAGTGGTGACAGTGGTGACAGATAGAGGAAATAACACAAACAACCAACGAGGGAATGTTGATAAACAGATGATTTTTGGAACACCATATACTGTTTAAAGCTTTAGAAACATCAGAAAACTGAGGAGTCATTAAACCTCCTTTTTGTTTTTACGTTTCCACTTCCTACTTTTTCACTTTTCTTTCTTTTCCTTGTGGCTCTTTATTATGGGGTGCCAAGTGTAAAAATTCAGCATTTAAGTTATTGCTGGCTTGTTTTTATAATTTATCTCACTTTTCTTATATTTAGTACATTAATCCAACATTTGTTAATATATATACGCACTTTCAAATAAACATTTAATCTAAATATGAAATCTAAATCTAAATGTTTAACATATATCAAAATGTTAAATGTTATAGCTAAATATTAAATATTTCTAAACGCTAAAAGTTATATAATAACTATAGAAATTGACTTTTAGAAGGAAATTGACTTTAAAAATTGTAGAGTAATTTCATGTATTACCTTAATTACCTTGCTCTTAATTAATGAGTAGCTGAAAGGTCCAACCATAAGGCTCCAAAACTGATGTCATTTTGACCCTAGTAAACCATCTGCAAGGCCGGCGCCTTCTATCAGGGAAATGTTTAGGCGAGACCTCGGTTTTGTTGTCAGAGGATAAGAACAGGCCTCATGACTGATGCACGTGACCAAAGTCTTTAAAGAAATGTGCCCCTAGTTGACTAGGGCAGAATAGTTCCAGACTTCTGTGTGACAACAGATTTCTGGAGAGATTCTCCCGGGTTATAGCCTTGTACCATATCTGTACGTCTTAATGTTTGGTCCCTTCTTGTTTTAATGTTTAATGTATGTTCAACTTCTTTTATTCTTAATTATTACATTTATATTCTTCTCAATCTAAAGAAACCAGTGTCTTTGTCCGTGACAGGAATCACGGTCATGTACAAAATGTATAAAAAATATGTTTTGAGCAGACTACGTGCTTACTTTTGATCTCTGCCAGGAAGCACAGACTTCTTGGCAGAGATCCAAAGTAAATAAAACACAAACAATGCAGCAGCAGGGACAGAACAGACCATGCATGTTTTACTGTGCCCACACCCTAAAACTCAGTTTGCCTTATGTGTGTCTGTTTTAGAAGTGCGATTTGATTTTATATATTCACACAAATGCCTTCGGGACGACATGTACCATTGTTGGATGCATACACAACTCGCGGAAACCTAAATATTTTGTGAATGGAGCATGTTATGGCCATAAAGTCACTTGCAAGATGATGCCGAGAGATGATTGTTGATTTCAAAACAATGGCTATTCTAAAAGAGATCTTTGGTACTGTGTCATCATGCAGAACGTACAAGGTGAAAAGTGCTCGCATGAAAGTGAACATGCTCAGGCACCCCCCTCCACACAAAAGGTCTGAGGCAGGCCAGGAGACTCCAGAGATCAGGACAAACGGCAGCCAGTCCCAAACAAAGACACTAGCCACCCACCGCAAAACCAGCCCACAGTCCACCAAGGAGGCGGGAGAGGGAAGTCCCGGCCAGAGCCCCCCGCAGCCTAGGGGCCGGTAGTCGCGGATCCCTCCAGATGCCCAGGGCACCCAGGGCGGGGTCTACCCCGCCACACACACAAGCCGAGGAGCCAACCAATATCAGTGGACGTCCAGGACCCGAGGCCGCCACCAGACAGGAGCCCAGAACCCACGTTTGGTGTCGGCTGAAACTCTGACCCCCGCACCCCCACGCCCCAGAGCCCAGGACCCCCGTCCAGCCCACCCCAAGCACTACAGGCCTGACGACAACCTCCCAGGCCTTCACCATTAGCCCTGCCGCTCCGCAACAGGGCATCAACAGCCACCAACCCACCCACTGCTCCGCTGGGTGTTAGAAGGGGTGGGGGCATTGCTTGGCTCCTCGGCCTGTGTGTGTGGGCATTCGGAGGGACCCGGACTAGACACAGAGCCGTCCCAGTGGCAAGGCGGCCAAGACCCCCACTCAGACAACCACCAAGTGGCTCCGTTTCAGCTTTCAAGACAATAAATCTTCCCTCCTCTCGGGTGTAATTTCTAATCTCAGGTTTTTCCATTTTAGGAAAATATTCTTCTCCTTTGAAAGATTAATTTTTAACATCCAGCTGCTGGATTATATGTTAAAATGTCTACACTCTCCTTGTGTGCCTTTAAGATAGTTTGACTTTAAGAGTAATTTGGTTTAAATGTTTATCTGCTAATTTTTCTTTAACTGTTGGCAGCAGCTCTGAGAACAAATATTTCTCGTTATGTTTGAGGTTTTCTGCTGTCACTCAATACACGTCACACAAAGCGAAGGTTGAAAATGTTATGTTTTTTTTTCTTTTGGTTTCATTTTTTTCTTTGTAGCTACGTAAATATTTGAGTAAAATGCAGCTATTATAAAAAGACAGAAAATGCCCTAAAATTTTACAGATCCTATGGTATTTTCAGTTAATTGAAAACTGATGACGCAGTGTTTCAGCACAGCACTGTTAAACCACCCACCCTTATCCACAAGATGGGTGATAGTCTGGTGTTGTAGCACCCTCAAGGATTGAGCAGAGGCACAAGGAAGTTTAAAAAACAGGGTTTATTGGATTGGCAACCCATGAGAACTGGTCACAAAGAAATACAAAAGACATTCCCTCAAATTATAGTAAATAAACAAGTTATATTATTAGTAACGGCAACTGCGTTGTAACAATGGGAAATGTAATTAGGTTACTCTGTTGCCATAAAAATAACGCAGTTAGCAACGTTGTTATACTTAAACGCCATTACTCCCAACACCGGAGAAGTCCCTCTTGGATGGGTATTTTAACTTCAGCGCTGTGAGCCATTCTTGTAAAATCACCTCATCTCTCGGCATCATCTTGTGACTTTATGGTCATAAAATGCTCAATTCATAAAATGGATCCAATATTGGTACATGTCATCCCTGAAGACATTTTTGTGAATATATGAAATTAAATCACACTTCTAAAAAAAAAAAAAGACTGTTATGCTTGCTTGTAGCTAAGACCGGAAGCGAAAAACCGACTTTCTGAGGGTACCAGGTGTCATGGCGACGTCCAGTGTTTTGCCTAGAAAGTGGTGGATAGGATGCAGGCAACCTGGCCCTTCACTTCATTCTGTAGTTGGTACAGTTCTACACAGCTGTCATCAAGGCCATCCTCACCTCCTCCATCACTGTGTAGCTCACTGAAGCCACTGCCAGGGACAGGCACAGACTGCTGCCCATTGTGGATGCCGTTGAGATGGTGATTGGCTGCAGGATCCCATCTCTCCAGGACCCGGGGAAATGAAAGTCAGATCGCAGCTGATCCTTCTCACCCTGGACACAATCTGTTTGACCTTCAACCCTTAGGCAGCAGGAATCTACAGTCCATCTCGACCAGAACCTCCTTTCCAAACATTAACCTTAGCCATCTCATGCTAATTTTTTTTTGTAACATGCATATTGTGTTTTATATAACAACAGTATTTCCATTCTACAGTCACTTTACGGACGCTTTTCTCCAAAGCGACTTGCATCCAGGACATGGTGTTCAATGTCTTGCCCGAGGACATTTCAGCATGTAGTCAGGGGAAGCCTGGTATTGAACCACCAGCTTTCAGGCTGACAGACAACTACTCTTACCTCCCAAACTACAGCCTCCCATTTTCAATGTTAGTTTGATTATTTTTGTCTGCTTTATCTTAGTCTTTTTTTTCTACTGCTAGTCTATGTTCAATGCTCCATTTACTATTGCACTAAAAAAATCTTGTTTGTAAAAACTTTGACAACGGCAAAACTGATTCTCATACATAATTTAAATTAAATGGATATTATAATACAGTATTCTAAGCAGTAAACAATACTGCATCACATCTGACCTAAATCAATGAGCAATTAGCTGATTTGTGTCAAGTTTGATGTCAAGCTCTCCAAATTAAGTCTGATGTGCGTCAGGCGTGTTGCAGCAGGGACCCTGACAACACTTACAGGACTGTGGCACTCAATGGCTGGAGTTGCCTACCATGTAGAGTAATAATAAAAATAATCAAAGCTTATAACAGAATAAAACAGTTTTATTTGGTGTCTCATATGAAAAACTGCAAAAGTGGCAGAAAACAACTGAAGAAGTGGACTCTGTTGGTTCGGACAAAAAAAAAAAAAAAGCATCACTTGAAAGTGTCATCTTTTTACCGTACATGAACACACCTGTGTGTCTGTGTGTGAGGAGACAAGCAAGCTGGAAAACAGGGAGTGCACAGGTCAGTGATTTTCCTCAGTAGTCTGAAAAACCTAAATCTGCTGTTCCTTTTCTACAAATCAGATACTCTCAGTACATTATGCACACACCTAAATACGTTGGCCGTATAAAACGTAAAAAAAGAAAACTTCAGAAAAAACCTTACATAAGAGTTCTTTTTCATGGAACAAATGGGATCACGCCTTCTATTTAACAGGAATTTTCAGTATACTCATCTCGTCCTAGTGTCTGAGGCCCCTTACCCATCACCATGGTCACCTGTCAACATCCTCTGAACTGATCAGATAATCAATATTCAGACCTTTATGAAAAGAAGGCTGATATTCTGTATTCACGCAACAAGAATATGTCAGGTCATATTCAACTTTGTTTCATTCATATGTGTGTAATCCTCTTCTTTAAAATGCTCATGTAATTCTAAACCAGTTAACAGACATAAAATCCAATCATTTATTTCTCGAAACAAAAAGTGATGAGGCCTCAACAGGAGATGGGCTCAGGAATGAGGGAGGCCAGATATTCTTGTTCTGCAGAAAACTCTGGTGGCTGCCAGTGACATTCAAGGAGAGCGTCGTACAACTCCTCACTGTGGTCTATAAACTTCCTGTTGGCCTCCACCACATCCATCTCCAGAATGGGATCTACAACATGCAGAGCAAAAAGGTGAATTGGGTTCACTGGACAAACACAGAACCTACAGGTGTTGACAATCTTCATGTTAAAGTTATTAAAACCAAAACTGATCTAATCACGCTGATTGCTGTTTACATGATTACAGAAAGGTTTAAAAACATGTTTGTACTTTTAGATGAAAAATATATCAAATTTTCGATTATCAAATTAAAAGAAGGCCTATGCCTTTGGAAGCAATAGCTAGGGGTATATCCTGAGAGCCCCCAATCCTCCAATAGACACAATAAAATAATTTAAAGAAGCACATGTTCAGTCACAAAGCTGGTGTGGAAACTTTGAACCAGCCCAGTATGGCATCAGGACAGGATGCATCCTGAGGTTGTGACATTTTATTTACACTTGATTTAAGGTCAATTAGACTAAAAACTCCAGAGATATAGCCAAAAATGAGATTTTTTGTAAATAAAGCGCCACCTGGTAGGGAAACAAATCCAATAATTGTGAAATTCTATACCAATCGTCCTCTTAGGGACCTAAACAGGTATACTGAGTATCACAATCCAATTGTAAAAATTTCCACAGATATAGGCAAATAGTAGATTTTTTTTCAAGTTATTGCGCTCGCACAAAGGATATCTGGCGGCGGGGGTGGTCGTGATGAAACCAATACATCCCTGACACTCCACATAGGGGGTTATAATACGGTATTGTTTGAATGCAGCATCTTGATCATAAAGTCACGTTAAACAAATTAAGCTGCTAAGATGCTACTGCACCTTTGATCAGTTATATAACAGCTGTCAATAACAATTTTATTACTCACCTTCAAGTCCTTCATCTTCCAAAACCATTTCGTTCTCCTAAAAAAAAAAAAAAAGTCAATTTAATAATAACTACAAGATTTGCTGCAATGCTTTCTTGCAAATATGGTTGAAATGTAATGCTAAGAAAGTTGAAAGGCCCAAGAAAGAGAATAGTTGAAGTGATGAAAGCACAAACGAAGGTTTAAAAAACAATATTTAAAATGGTTGGAAGTTAGACTGAAATGAGCAAAAGATGTTTGCTTGTTGAACTCTCAGTAGAAATAATTATGAAGCTGAAGTCATAGGTGACGCACTGAGCAGCTCAGTTTTGCTTAAATATTAATGAAATGGTTAAAATGTGAACTGAAATCAGCAAAAAGATAGCTGGTGTCAGTTGAAATATTGTTAAACTCTCAGCTGAAATAACTAGAAATGATAACTCTGGAGGGAATGGCTAGGGGCATGTCCTCAAACACCCCCAATCCATATATAGATATACAAACACTGAGGTATATGCCATTATGTGACACATCTTCAGGTCATGACCTTTCAATTGCACTTGATTTGAGGTCAATCGAACGAATAGTTTTGGAGGTACAGAAACATTGATGGTGAGTGTTTAAATTTTAGATAATCCCGGTCATACGCACTAGCTGGCGGCAAAAGAAATCACGCAACCGTATTGTCTACACAGTGGAAATTGCTAAGAAGCTAATATCAAGTCGCTTAAAAGCAAAACAGAACCATCTTGAACATTTATCGGACGGGTCGTGAAAGATACTAACAGAAGTTGTATGTTCATGGTGTTTTGTCTAAGGACAGGAAGTCCAGGATCTGTTTAGTTTAATGTAGTCACTAATTGTGTGTATTGTAAGTTATGTCTCTTGTTCTCTTTACCTGCATGTGAAGCCCTCTGAGACAACTTGTTGTGATACTGGGCTATATAAATAAAATTGAATTGAATTTTGTTTCCTGATCTATTTGAAATTGATGAAAAGCAGTGAGACAATATGTAGAAGTGGCCGCTAGTGAAGTATGCAAACATTTGGAACTGTTTAATAAACACTCCTGGGTTGTACACAGCCGAAGCCTTGAAAGCTTACAAATCACAGAATCGATACATTTTTTTCATTTGTGGACATGTTCATGAAGTTTTACACTACAGTGCAAGTGACTCACTATGCTTTGGAGTTATGTTCTTCCATCCGCACATCTTAAGTTCCTGCTAAAGGACCACAATCGAAATAAGGGCTTGACTCTTTGGGTGACTTTGAAGAATGTGTGTATATATATAACATAAATTAGATATTTGTTCTTTTTCCTGTATGGAAATTTATGAAGCTAAAAGGAGCTGACTGCCAGCGAGTATGTCAGATTGCTGCATGTCCATGCCGAACGCTGGAGTCACATATTAAACTGAGAGGATCGTTTTAGTGCATCCATTTCGAAGTGATTGTCTCCTAATTTTCCAGATTTGACAGAGACCAACCAGACTTTTATGAGGAATGAGGTTTATTGTTTATCCAAGTCACGACAATCTGCAGAGCAATTCAATTTTGACATGTGCACGGCACACCAAAATGAGTGACAGCTGACAACGACACACGGAAAGATTTTAAGGCTGGAATAGAAGAATCAATTATTTGCACAGGACACACGACGAAATACACTTAGACATTTAAAATGCTCAAAAAGGGTGAGTAAAATCTCAGGTTAATAGCAGATTAACCTGAAAATTATATCTGGCAAAAATCAGTTTGTGCCCACTGCTTGTACTCACGATCACAAACCTTCACCTTCATAATGTTCTGTTTGTGCAACCTTCTACACTACACGATAATCTTTGTTTACAAACTGTAGAAAACTGTAAAAATAGATGATAGAGATTCATCCTCTCTATGATATCTATGCATATGCCAAACACAAAAATAATTTCAAAGCTGAAGTCAATAGTGGACGTTTAAAGTGTTAAAGTAGTTGAATAATGAATAAATGATATAGACAGACAATCGAACACAGTTGGAATCTGAAATACTGTTATCTGGCTGAACAGCGCAAGACAAAATACAGGCCTAGCTCAATGGTTAAGACAGGACTAATTGAAATGTGGAGAAAACGCAGAAGACTGGCCAGAAATTAGTTTAAATCTTCTCTTCAAGTCTAAACAAAGACAGTTGCACAGCTAGCAACCAGTTCTGGTGATGCTGTTAATGTGCCTTCTCAAATTGGAAAATTATGTATATATCAGGTGCATTTTTTTTTATTTAAAAAAAAGGAGAAAAAGAGGAGAAAAAAACGACCCCTGATTGACAAAATAAAACTGGCAAAACTGCAGGAGAGAATTTTATCGTTGATGTGAACATTCCCGTTGACACTGATCCAGACTCTAAATTTTCTCCTTTTGAACTCAGACAAGACGGAGGTCGTTGTCTTTGGGCCTCATTAGGATAAATTTGTCTAGCTTTGTAATCAATCTGGATGGCATTAATTTGGCTTCCAGTACCACAGTAAGGAACCTTTGAGTTATTTTTGACCAGGATTTGTTCTTTGGCTCACATTTAAAACAAGTTTCTAGAACGGTTTTCTTCCATCTACGTAATATTGCAAAAATTAGGGACATCCTTTCTCAGAGTGATGCAGAAAAATTAATTGATGCTTTTCTTACTTCTAGACTTGATTACTGCAATTCCCTATTTATAGGCTTTCCCAAATATACCCTGAAAAGTCTCCAGTTGATCCAAAATGCTGCAGCGAAGGTTCTGATGAGAACCAGCAGAAGAGATCATATTTCTCCAGTTTTAGCATCTCTTCATTGGCTCCCTGTTAAATTTAGG
>JBAMHX010030020.1:0-11908 GCA_037177515.1 Pseudomugil tenellus
CATGTTTCACTTCTGTGCAGTCTGCAGGAAATTCCATCTGCATGCGAACTTCAGTGAATTTGGACACACTTGGCTTTGAGTTCCTGCCACTTTCCCACTCACCTCCTAAAGAACAAGACACACACACAATGTGAACACACCAACGGTTGAGACATTTTACCGACAGCACATTTCCCTCCCCCATCAGTGAACGGCAAAACACATCAGCATTCATGATTAAGTAAAAAGAAAAGACTATAAAAATGCTTTTAAAAAGGTTATGCAAAAAACTCCTCTATGACACAGAGGTTTGTGGTTTTAGTTACTTGCATGTTGCATCCTGATGGTGCAATCAGTCAGATGTTTTAGGAAAATTTCACTAACTTTGTCTCCACTGATGATGTGTTCTACACAGTGACTGTACAACTGCAAGTCATCTGCAAATTTCAGAATGATAACTGTGTTGTTGAGGTGATGGTCATGGGACTAAGCCTCCATCCCTGTGGACAGCCATGTTTCTCATACTGGCTGAAGTCCTATTACCAAACAAATATGTGCTTATTATATCCCTGAACGTCCCATGTTTTGGCTGTTTCTGAAACTATTCATCCAATTGACCTCAAATCAATTGCAAATGAAAGGTCATGACTTAAAGATGGGACACATAATGTTGTACCTGAATCTTTCTATAATTTTATATGTATTTAAGGATTGGGAAAATAGAAGATTGTGGTGTTTGAAGGTATACACCTAGCCATTGCCTCTGACGATGGAATTTCTAGTTTAATAAAAGAAAATATTGAAAATTAGTGGAAATTAGCAACACGTAAAATCCTTCATAGTTTTTCTCTGGGCCAGAGATGGTTGTCTGTCCAACTGATGCTGGTTCTTTTTTCTGTAATTAAGCATTGAGATTCATCGCTTCTTTATTTGTCCTCCTCCTTTTAGGGAAAGTGGTCTTGTCTTTTTTTAAATCCATGCTGCTTATTCTAGATTGGTCCACATCTGTTTTCACCAAGAATCAGATTTAGGTTTTTCTTGATTTGTTGCTCTGAGATTTTTTTGTTTGTTGCATTGTTTTTTATTCTAAAAGGAAAATCTTCTTGCACATTCCCACCTAACCAGGTACTCTTGTGTGCCCTGCTAGAAAACACTAGAAGAACACCGTTGTCCTGAACTTCCCCTAAATGAGAAGCATGTGCGCTATGACTCAATCACATTTCACACTAAATCTAATCAGTTTTCTCTTTCTTGAACTAAAAGTTGTCCAACCAGCAGCGGGTCTGTTTTAGATGTGGTAGATTTGTGCAGATGTTCTGGCACTGAGCTCATTTATGGATGTAGATGGACCACCTCGGTTTTATCAGACAGAGGCAGAAGTTCCATTGTTTTACCTTTTTAATGGCTCCCTTGTCCAGACGAGGGCTGCAATTAGTGTCCCTTTTATTTGGTTTCACTTCATGTGTCCCACTGGGCAGGTCGGTCTCCACCATGCGTGTTTGGGTTCATTTGCAGTGAGGGATCTGATTTCAGGGCCACTAGGGCCGTCTGGCAGCTCCTGCTGGACTAAAGTGTGTCTACACATCATAAAATGCCTGCAATTAAACAGCTCATGCTTAAAGGGCAAGTTGACCATGTAGTGTAAGTTGCCCCCTCGCTAGAAAGAACAAACAGCAATACAGATGGCTTTTTTATAACTCTTTTATTATTTTTACTTCATTTTTTTTTTATCAGATGCATAATTTGACTGTCTTCCCTTCAGTACTGCTTTCTAACTTTCTAAAGATGTTCATTTTTATCTAACATCACCATGAAATGAAATGTTTTGTGATGTGCTATTTTGCTTTCACGTAAAACTCGGTTTGGTTTTACAGCACAGCGTGACATGTTACATTATGCTGATGAGGGAAAAAACTAAGTACGTCTTTTACAACTGATAGTTTTGTTATTAAACATAACCGTAACCATTTTTTAAAAATTCTTTAATCAGGTTGAAAAAAGATATTCAAAACCTTTTTTATAATGCAGTTTCCTGAAAGAAGTCTTTCCATTAGGATGTGCTGTATCCATTTCCACCTGTTCTCTTAATGAAATCCATAGTTAACATGTAGGATTTATTTATACTTTTCAAAGCAGAGAGGATTTAGTTTAAATAAAAATTCCTGATTATTTTACTTTATTGTTATATTATTTTTGTCATGTTGACATCAAAACATACAAAAGAAGTTTAAAACCCACAGAGTGTTTATGTAGTTTTACACATCTGACATAGTAACACGGAATAACTGTGACTGTGTAACTGTTTCTTTGACAATAATCATACCAAGACAGTTTATAGTTATGACATTTCTGGTTGCATGTTATCTGGTTATTGTAGAGCTAATGGTTGCAGTTTCCCATTATCTCCTGCAGGGGGCGCTAGTCAGTATTACAGGATGTGTTTGTCCTTTTATCTAAGTTCCTCATCATCATGACTTAATAGAAACTCTGTGATGGCACAATTACTCATACTGTTATCAGGCACAGTTTTCATTTACAATATGGATTTTCTGACAACAATTAAAATCACTTGAACCTGTAGAATACAAGAGATGGTGAAATGTCAGTAAATCTGTTGTGTTTTTTAACAAACTGAATGCAGGACTTTAAAAAAAACAAACAAACAAAAAAAAAAACGTCATTTTACTTGTAAGTGCAAATAGCCTAGAAAGGATTATCAAAGATATTCTCCAGATTGGCTTCAAAACAATTGAAAACCTTTATTTTTTCATGACTAGTTTTGGTTTTTTAAGACCATTTGAACAACAAAAGCTTGAAACACTCTTAGTACAGCAAAAGGGAAATGATTTTTTATATATATTAGAATGAAAAATGGACAGTAAAGATCTTCTTACTACTCTTTTATTAAAAATCAACAGCTTGAATCACAAACAGCAGACCGTTTCCATCCCAAGTCCTGAATAGACAACATTTCAGTCTGTCAATCTCCACAGCTACTGTGAAGCATGGTGGGGGATTTGACAAAAAGTCAACAGATATGACATGTTGTATCTTCTCGATTCTATGTAATAGTGTCCGTCAAGGAGGAAGTTTATCCACCATTCCATTTAATGCATGGATGGATGAATTATCAGTAATACAGAGCAAACACTGGATGTGGATCTTATGTTTGCAGACGACTTGGTCTTGCTCGGGTCTTATAGTGCTGGACTACAGCAGATGTTGAAGGTATGGCATGAAGTACAATGCAATTAAAAGCCAAATGATAATAGTTAGAAGTGCAGTGACAGGAATTAAACTTTTGCTTTCTTTTCCTTGTCTGACTGTCCTCTAGATATGTGTTAGTAAATGAAATATTCAGGTCATGTTATATTGAATGATTGGAAGGATGACAAAGACATCCATAGACAGCGCTGTCAAATTTATCCTCAAGCTAACATGCTGATAAGGATGTTTGCTGTGTGCTCTGTGAAGCGATCCCTGTTCAGAACCTATGTCACAGCATTTTATGCTGCTCAGCTGTGGCTGAACTACAGGAAAATGAGTATGCAATGCTTAAAGGTAGCTATGAGGTTCCTGCAGTCTGTTTATTACCACAACTGTGAAAACAACTGAGGCACTCTTAAAGCTGTGAATGTTTGGTTTTATGTGTCCATTAGAAAAATCCAACAACTACACAATATAAGCTTGTAGAAAAGTCGTTTTATACACTTATTTTTCTTTTTATTGTGTTTTTATGCTGTTGGATTGTGTTATATAGACTAGTGTCTGTAAATTAAGTTTTTACTACTACTTACTTATGGAGCCTTTAGTTGAATTAGGACAATAAAAAAATGAAAGTTAAACACTGCAAAGAGGCAGGTTTTTAAATAAAAAACAAATTTTTCAGATCATAAAAATAATACTGAACTCCAAATTGTATTTCATGGCACAGTACAGTAAAAAAGTATCAAATTAGGAGGATCATCTGATCCAATTGAAAGAATCTTCAAAACGATGTTTCAGACTTGTGCATATTCTCACACAGACATGCACCGACTTTGAGGGACGAGACATCTGAAACTATTTCGCTCCTACTCAGATGATCTGTTTGTGTTCAGTTTTTGTTTACAGAGTAGACTATTGTAAATATAAAGAGATATGCCATCATTTTCCATTATTTAGCTTGGAAATCCTTTTTATTAGCTTCAATCCCATGGCTACCTTCCCTGTTTTAATCTTTCGAATTGTAAAATACAAGTTAACTGATCAGAGTGATTGTGGAGTTATATTTTAGGCATATAGAAATGTAAAATGATAAAAGGTAACAAACATAGTAATGTTATCTATCTTGAATAAAGGATTGTATTTTAAAATCGTTGTTACTTTTTTATTTTTTTCTCCTTTTTCTGTATTTTCTAGCTGTAAATGTGTATTTGACCAGCAGATGTCATCAGCAGATTGTTAGTACACTTTAGACACGTCCGTGTTGGTTTTAGAGGATTCGTTTTGGAAAATTTGGGCCACAGCTTTTTCATAGTTTTATGTTTTACTTGTATTTAATTCCCTTGTAATTGTAAATAAGTATAAACTAAAATGAATTACGAGATGTTCTACATTTTATGTATGTAACCTGTTTAAAAGTGGGGAAATTACATCTATATTTCTCAAAATCAACATCTAATTTTACCTCAGACTTCAGCTGATCACAACCATCCGGTTTAATCTTTTAACGTTTTTGGTTTTCAGTGTTTTCTTTAATTATTATTTAGTATTACAAATTCTCTTTAGCACAGCCATATTCAAACATTAATGTGTCTAAGATGTTGGATGTTGTACTGTCTAAATGTGCAAAATGGCAAACAACAACACCTCAAGAATGTTTTTCAAGTACATGGTAAAAATAATGGTATCTGCTCTGTGATATCTACATGCCAACTTTATTTTTGGCATGCTTGTGCTTCCTCTGTGTGTGTGTGTGCGAGCATACTTGCATTTGTGTGTGTATGTTTTCTGTCTGCTTGTTGAACAAACTCCAGTGAGATAATGCCCCCACAAAGTCCCAGTCTGTCTGGTCAGTCAGAGGAAGAGCAGGTTATTTTTAATGCAGTGTGTATGTGCATGACAGGGTTGTTAAGTATCAGAGAGGGCAAACTCCCATCAAGTGCAGACTCCCTCTTTTTTCCCCACCATGTGTTTTCTTTGTCACAGTGGGCTCCTTACTTGTAGCTCAACAGAGAAGGAAGACTTTCTTTAGCAGATGACATGTACTGAAGAAGTGTGTAGATAAACTGCACACTGCTGATAAAGTACAGATAATCCACAGAGGGGACTATGGAGACGCAATTGGGTTTAGGCACAGATCAGGTGGAGTGCCAGCATAAAGATGGCTGATAAGAGAAAACATAAAAATGTCCCAAATGCACCTGACTGCAGCCTGAATCCCCTCGGGACTTAGTGGGCACAAGAAGGCCAGGTCATCACACTATCAAGACAATTCTAAGTGAAGTTATATCTGAACATCTTCTGTTTTGTTAGCCAGGTTATTTTACACATTTTACACTGCAAGCGGATATAAAACCACAGTAAAGCCAATGACAGTATTACTGAATATAAGTGCTACATTGTTGTTTTTCTATAAAAAATATAGATGGGCATCGGATCAATTAACTCTCCATAACATATTTTAGTGTGTAACTTTATCAAATAATTTCTTCTATTTTTTTAAAATAATTTTTAAACAGTTAAGATTTTCTGTATGTGTGTCAGTAAAACACCCACAGACTACTTGGCAGGCGTAAACTCCTGGGTCTAAGGAACAAAGAAAGTGTGTGATCTTAACCAGTATGTAACACTTATCAGAGACAAAACGACAAAGGTGGTTAAAAAAAAACCTAAATTAATGAATGACTACAAAAAGGGAAAAAATACCAATTAACAAATGTAGAAACTTAATTCATGGACATGAAATAGCTACAAAGTAATAAAGATGACTAATAAGACCTTTGGTTTCCAAATATAACCCCAGGAATTTGTAAACAGATAAAAAATAACAAATAAAAAAGATGTAAACTATCATAAAATATCAAGAAATAATAATAATGTGATACTTACCACCAGAATGATTATTAAATTTACCAACTTTTACTTTGTGGATTAATAGCAGTTTACTGTGCACAGAGGTCTGGTTTTAAGAGTGTATGTCTAAAAGCAAGCTACCTACTGACTCCAAATAAGGTTTATTTTATTGATTCATTGAAAAAATGGAAATCCCCAAATAATAAAGACTACTATCTATGCACTTTCTTTGAAACATTTAGATAGTCAAATGAGCTTTTTTCAGCTATCAGCTTGTTGGCGACTTAATTATCCAGATTTATTGGTTGGTTTCATAATTACATTAAAATATATTCAACATAAAATTGAAAGTTGTCTTATTTGGCGTCCAATTTCTATTGAAAATTAAGTTTTAGTAAAAATGCAGACGCATGACCTCGGTGGCATTGTGAGGGGGGGAGGAGGGGACACATCGGAGGCCGCCCTCCCCTTTAGCACGTCACTGGCTGGCTAGTATCTGGCGGTGTGGTGTGTGCGGTCGGACTGTGGTTGTGTTTCAGGTCTGGGCGTGTTGATAAGGACACACTTCGGATGTATTTCATCGCGCGGAGATGGACATTTTGAAGACATGGCTCTAAAACAAATTGCCCTAACGCTGCTAGCCCTCCTCGGGTTAGCGGCTGTCGGTGATGGTAAGTTTGATCTGAACACCTCTCCGGCTTTTGTCTCGATGTGTTTTCCTGAACTGGGCATCGCCTGTTGTCGCTAATCGTCATGGCGCTCTGTATCAGGGATTTGACTAGCCGTATCTGGCAAGCGTCGACCTCCAAATCCCAGCCGACGTTTGCTCTAACCAAAAACCACGCCGTTTATTAGTTGGTTGTTAATTCTGATTAATATCCACTACCAAGTTGGGACGAGTCGCGTATGAAAACGGGGCGAGTAGCTAAAACCACAACAACAACATGGTGGAGCTGTTACGAGACGCCAGCTAACGCTCGCTAGCCAAGTCCCTTAAATTGTGAAAATAAAATAATATGGTTATATTCGGCAGGTCTAATAGCACGATTTATGTTGTATGGCTATATCGAGTGCTAGTAATCATTTAAAGTCCACTGTTGCCCAGGTTAATCTGTCGGTGTATGATAAGCTAACATATTTACAAAACAACCTCTTGCTGGCCTGTGACTGCTTATCATTGTATTCGCTGGGACACAGTGTAATGATAGCTGCCTGGATAAATGTACGCAATGTGGTCAATTACAGTCGTTATGAGTGCTAAGAGTTGTTTAAAGGAGCCTCTGAATGAGGGACTAACCTAGTTTGTGCATGAAATGTGTTGTTGTGGGTAAACACTGGCAGCTCTGCCATTGGTGCCTATTCGTAAGTAGTGAAAAGGTTGCTTAGTGGCCTCCATCTGAAAGTGAATGCTGGCAAAGGGTGACAACAGCCATCCCAGACACAAGTCAGAGTTGAAGTCTGAGTTCATTGTGATGGAAATGTGGTAAGTGGGGTCTTTTGAGGCGCTAGTTATGCTTCTGCTTCAGTCTGGGTGCTCTCTGTCTACTGGAGCAGCTGCTTACCAACTTTCCACCACATCCTCTTAATGCACATTCATTCTAAATATTACACAAAGGTTACATTGATTAGTCACAAAATTAGGCGTGGGTTATAGAAAACTCACTTCCTCCTTTCAGCATTTAAACAAAAGAAAAAAAAACTTCTCTATCTTATGCTTTATTTGGACAAAGCTGCAGTATGCTGAGATTAGACGTGTAAGCTATGTGGGGAGTTTTATCACACCTGTGTGTTGCTGCTCTGATTTTAACACTGAGATGTGAGGGCAAGGATGTGGGGGTGGATTTGAGACACTAGGCGATGATGGGGCTGTCCAGCTGGCAGGGTTCTGCCATGCAAGGAGCCTGCATGTTTGTATTAATGCATAGTTTCACACCCCATAATGAGTTGGAGCATGCAAAAGATGAAACCGGACTAACCTGAATGTCGTCACACTCGAGCAGCAGATTCCAGATTTACAAGCATGTATTTGTGAGAATACACTTCGCTCACAGGATTGCTGTGTGTCACATGTTGTTGACTTCATGCAGACTTAAGAGTCACTAGTGTTATGGGCATTACATGCCTGCGTGACACAGTCGGCTTATGTGAATTGAACACAGCAGCAATGCGATATGGGCACTGTGAACGCCACTGCCGTGAGGTAGGGTGCGTCCCTCCCTTTCTCTCACCGTAAGGCCTGCTGCTTTGTCAGAAATGAATCTGTGGCCCTTCTCATCCTTTCATCCTGAGGTTGAAAGAAGGTGTTTAGATAGATGGGCTCCTTTTAGCGCTTGAACTCTGCACTCGCACCTTTTCCACATGCTGATGGAGCAGAGAAAAGTCCTTGTTTTTTTCAGTCTGTGCAGAGCAAATCTCTTTGTATAAGTTCTGTTTAATGTCTGGATTTGATGCGAAAAACACTTTAGGTGATGAAAGCGTGAAGTAGTCAGATTGGGACGTGTGCACACCTGCCCATTAAGTCAGAGCCAAGAGAATGTACAAAGAGCAAAATTTATTGGGTTCAAAGGTGTGTGTCTGTAAAGAGAAGATGATTTTTTTTGGCAAGAAGAGGAAATTGTGTTGCCTCATAGTTTAAGATAGAAAGGTGTATCATTTTTCAATCCAACATTTAGAACTCTTGTCATGGCTTGTTCTATGGGAATAGTTTCTGGTGTCGCTGAGTTACGATCAAATACATTTGCAGCACGTCCTCTGTATTTTTTTTTAAAAAAAAGGGGAAAAATCTGTTTCCACATTTGTAGAAATCTGTGTTTACAGTTTCTATAACATGGCATTGAAGAGTTCAGGGTCAGGTCAGGTTGGGGGGGTGGTCTTGTCTAGCTCCCCCAAAATAATGGCCAGTATTGTTAATGACCTCCGTTGGCCTGGAGGCACGGAGCCCTAATTGCTATAGCAGACAGCATAGCCTCCGACTCACCCAGCTCCGCCATTACTGATGTTTATGTTACTTCCAACATGGAGCCAAAAAAGATTTTTATAACATGCGAATCAGGTTTATTTTTTATAATGTTGTGGAGATAGAGTTTTTATATCGTCGCTGTGCACCCTGCACGGCTTGGTAGTCATGTTTATGTGTAACGGCTCTATTATACATCCTTTTGTTGAGATCTTTAATGTTGTTAAATTCCTGCATCAGAAAAGTTTCATGACTAGAATTTTAATTACTTTATTGCCAATTATCCTCTTGAGTGTTTTAAATACTTACCTTAAAGGAGTAACCTTTTTTTTTTTTAAATTTAAACTACAACCAAGACTATTATCCCAAAATAGGTGCTGGCACAATGTGAGGCTATTTAATCTTTTAGGCATCTTAGGAATTACATTTAACTTTTTCTGTGCCTTATTTGAACATAGAATTGTCTTTAAAAACTTCCCAACTAAAAGGATTAAATTCTTACAAAGACACATCAGTGTTTTTATTATACAGTTATGTAATAATATGTTCTTTTTTCTATTAAAGATTGAATAAGCTAAATAAATGTGTCGCAGGAATTAAATACAAGTTGGGTTTTTTTTCATTATTATAGTCTAATGGTAGATATGTTGATCTGTATATTGGTAATATACTGGAACAGTGCAGTATGAAAACAAGTTTGATCAATGCGAACACCTACAGCCAGCCTAAAATAAGCCCCGCTCTCACTTGTTTGCCTTTGATCACATCCCAGACAACACACTCACAGACAGGATGGGACATAGCCTACAGGCGGGTGGTTAGTATGGATAGTAGAAGCAGCCTCAGCCCCAGAGACTTCACTTTAGAATCAGATCAGTAATCTGACCCTGAGATGCAGACAAAGGTAATGACTTTCCTTCTTCCCCTAGCATTGATTAGGACTCGGTTGCGGCGTGCGCATGTGCATGTTTGCTTGTGTGTGTTGCTCTCACACTGTCTGGTGGCGTCTGTTTGTCTTGATCAGCTCTCAGTCTGGTATCTGTATGGATCTAATTTCAGCCAGTGCATTTTGGTAATGTGCTTTCTTCCCCGTACACATACATGTAGCGACTCTCAGACTGGGTTTTCCGGCCCTCCAGAAACCCATTGCTTTTGTGTAACATGTACATGGCAGAGGTTCTGTTTTCATCACATGGTGTTATGACCCTTTAATCAAAGTTTATCTCTGTTTTGACAGGGTTTTTCTGCATGAGTAGGTGTGAACAACAAGTGGACTTAGTAATCAAGGTTAATGGATAAAGCTGTTTGGTGTGGGACTGTGCTGCGGTTTCCGTCGGGTCCAAATCAAGCAGAAGCTGTTTATAGCAACAATGCTTTATTAATCCCTTCCTCATTACGTCTACCATTTCCTGTTTCAACTTGAGTGGAATGATAGGAACTTGACATGCTAGCAGCTACGAGGAATGGCTTTTCTCCCCTTCTTTTCCTCCACCGTTCCCATTTCCTGCTCCCTCCTGTAAGTCAAAGTCTAGACTGGGTTTAATGACAGTCACAGCTGGTCACTTTGAGCAGACCCCAGTCCTGTTTGTTAACCATTACCGCCCCTCCTCTTCCGTATTGTCATGCGCAAATCGAGACAGCCCCCCCCTCCCCAATCTTGTCTGGTTTAGAGCAGCCTCACCAAACACTGGGGTGGTTACCAGTAACCCCCCAGTCTATCCCATGTGCTCCACCCATCCCCCCATTCTGCTCAGTGCAGAAGTGCAATCTGCTCTTTGTTCCTGTAGGGCCAGTCCAATCCGTCCTCATGTCGCCTTAATCTCTACACAAAGGACCAGTGTAAAGACCACCAGTTATGTGGATACAAGAGCAGAGTTCACTCCAACCACAAACTCGGCATCTGCTTAGATCTGTGTGTATTTAGGCTTGATATTATTCCTGCGCGGGTAACTTCGTACCACTTCTGCTCTGAATCCAGTGAGATATGCAGAGCGCTGTGCAAACATGGCATTTGGCTAAACGCTGGTGGCGCACAGGCTCATATTTGCGTGTGTGTCAAAGTCCTGTAATGCAAGACTTTCATTCTGAAATAAACCTTACTCGCGCCGTACTTTTAAAATGTTTGCACCCATTAGTCTATGCTTTTGCTGGTCTTTAGCTGTCTGTTAGCAAACTTTATGCAAAATCTACTGGATGGATTTTTTTATGGTTAATTTTCTTCCTCAGAATGTGTCTTACTTTAGTTTAGATTGCATTAAAATCAGGGATAAATCCAGATCACTGTCTGGATCCAGGATGTTTTTGAAGGGTTCTTTATCATTGTGTAAAATGGTCGTTTTTATTATGAAGCGTATAATCCCACAAAAGATATACAGGGTCTTGATGAATCTAAGAATCGAACAGTAAACTTGCATTAAAAAATAAATGTATCCCAGTAAGATGGGGTGGAAGTGAGCGGCTTGGCAAAGGTCTGTGCTCTCCTTCTGCTTTCCTAGGTACTATTTTTTACAGCGTTTTTTTCAGGCTGTAGGTTTTTCCGTTGACGTATCCTGTTATATTTTCAGCTTACTGATTTTTGCGGGGAGCAGTGTTGCAAAGTACTGAGCCAGATTTTGTCAAGGTGGTGATAAATGACCAGAAGTTTTAAGTAGGTCAGATGGAGTTTTCTTCTGGAATAATTTTATCAATAATAGCAGCAGTTACTATCAGTGTAATTTTTTGTGTCTCTGTGGCCACCCATAATGTTTTCTGCTCATTGGTGTGGAAGGTACGGTCACAAAGTTGCTGTTAATGAAAAGAAAGATTTGCCACAAACCAACCTCCTGGTACGCCACAAACCATTCATGGCAGACATGAGAAGCAAATGTGTATGTTTTCAGCCATGTTTGGTTTCCTTCCTGAACTTCTGTTTTTGTC
>JBAMHX010030021.1:0-11906 GCA_037177515.1 Pseudomugil tenellus
CAATCATACATCAAATCCTGAACACAGCTTAAGCAAATATCTCTAAAGGATCTGGGCTTACCGGTAGCCTTTTTTTTTTAGTCCTTTTTCCCCATGCGTGTGTGTAGTTTTATTCTTTTGTCCACTGTTGCTCTCAGTCCAGCTGCTTTTATAGAATGAATAACTGGTTATTGTGCTCTGCTAATCAGAGTAATTTCTCTCACCTGCGGAGTCACGCCACATGCATGCGCGCTGTCATGCGCTGTCACGCGCCACGTGTGTGTGCGCAACGACCACCGGTGCGACTGGCAAGTCGCCACAACATTTATTGTTAATCTGAGTTTATACAGTGGTGCTCAACTGTATTGCTTTCATTAAAGACAGGCGAGTATATACAAACTTAAAAATATAATCATTTAAAATAATTATTAAATAAATTAACATTTATTATACATTGTATATGTAATTAAAATTAATGGTGAAGTCAGTGATTGAGCTCTGGGTTTATCATCATTTACTCAAATCAAAGTATTTGCATTTTCATAGGTAATATTTTTAATAGGTACAAAGAAAAGCTTTAAAAGATACTAAGAAAGGACCTTGGTTTTTCTGGATCTTTTTTTTTTTTTTTTTTAAATTCGAGCAGATGCAACCTCAGCCACCTCACTGACCTTTTCTTCAACAAGCTGGAGCATGTCAGTGTGAGAAAGATGAAGACTGGTGATGAAGAAGAGTATCCTTGCAAAAGAAAGATGAGCAATGACCTCATTAACTCCACTAAACACAGGGAGGTTTCAGTGGATGTTTCATTTTTGAGAAGAAAATAAAGACCAGTGTTAATGCCAAGACATCCAACACTAGGTAAAATACTGCAAAAACTCCATATCCTCCTTTTGGTTTGGAAAAAAAGTAGACTGACAATGATACTACCCCATACTTGAATGCAATAATAATCCTTAACACTGTATTTTTTGATAATTCTTCTAAAATGTATTTTAAATTTAAAAAGAATTTTCAGATTTCAGAATATTTATTGTCATTGTCACAAGAGAACAACAAAATTTCAATTCGGAGCTTCCATACAAGTGTACCCACAATACATAAATACTCCCTTAGTACCCAGTGTTCAATTTGACCCAGCCTGAAAGCAGAAAAACAAACATGTTTATAGAGTAGCACAAGTAATTATGATGATGAAGATATCTAAGGCCTGGAATAACACAAGTGAGATGTTTATTTAGGTCTTTTCTTTAACATCTACCCTGTTAGGAGGTTCAGTCAAGTAGGTGGCTCACTAGTTCCACTGCTAAAATGTCAAGTAATATGGTTGCTGTTGCTCCCACTATAGTAAAAAAATCTTCATGACGCAATTCCTAAATTTGCATCATTTATGCTCAGAATGGTGAGCTGGTTGAGGTACCATGACTCATTTGAGGATTTTAAAACTATTTCATTCATCTCATATCACTCATTCAGTTGTTGCAGTGCTTCTCAATTCCATTTCATTCATCTCATATCACTCATTCAGTTGTTGCAGTGCTTCTCAATTCCAGTCCTCAGGCCCCCCTGCCTTGCATGTTTTAGAAGAAACCCTTCTTTAACACACCTGAAATAAATGACTGACTCGTTAACAAGCTGCAAAGAATGTGATGGGCAGGTTCATGAATCTGACTCAGCTGTGTTGGAGTAGGAACATACCTAAGATATGCAGGGCAGGGAGGCCTGAGGACTGGAATTGAGAAGCACTGGGCTACAGGAACCCAGCAGGAGAACTGAAAGTCACTAAACAACTGGCTTGTAACCAAAACATTCCTTATCTAATCTGGCTCCATGAACCGATCTGGAAATGTTCTCCTGTAGAGGCAAGCTGGAAAACTGCTCTGACCCAAACTTTCCCCTACTTCAATGTGGTGTTTCCTGGCCGAATCTCCTGACAGGTGCACTGTTACTATAGTGATGAACGGACAGAAACTGTGCACGTGCTGGATACATACACCTCACTGCACATGCACCCAAACGCTCATGTTATAAGTGTTTGGTTATGCACATTTTTTTTTTTTTTTTTTTATCACCAGTTTGTGGTGAATGGTTATCTAGTAGATGAGTGTGTCAGGGGGCAGTACAGAGCACAGATGTTCACTTGGTGCTCAGGAAGCACTGAATAATTACCTGTAAGTGTGCTCCTGTGAGTTTTTTGTCTGTCTGCACTGGATGCAGTGTCTGTCTACCTGAGGTGATCTGAGTCAGAGGGCACAGAGACACTATTGGTTATCGACCTGCTCAAACCCAAAACTAAAGAAAGTGAAATAAAAGGATTGAACTGAATGGATTCCTGCGTGCACTGTGCCAAGCCTGGTCGAGTTCAGGCTCTATATAACTCGTCAGTTGATAACCAAGCGGACAGCCTGGACAAGAAGGTAACAGGTCCAGTTGAAAGCTGTAGACGCAAAGGATAAAGCTGTGAGTTTCAAGAAGCAAAATGGCTGAAGATGTACTGGAGTAGACGGTTAAACAGCTCAAGAGAGAGAGAACCACTGCAAAAAGCTGCTTCACCAGGCAACCCAACTTCATTATTAAAGAAGCAGACAGTATGGTAGAAGAAGAGCTGCGGGAGGAGTTCAACAAGCTTTCAGTCTGTCTAAGGCACATGTGTCAAAGTCAGGTCCTGGAGGGCCAGTATCCAGCAGGTTTTGTTGTTCCCTACACTAACACACCTGATGCAAATCAAATGGATCTAACAGGTTCTTGTCAAACTTTTCATTAATTTCATTCAGCTGTGTTGGAGCATGGAGACAACAAAAACCTGCAGGGACACCGGCCCTCGAGGACTGGACTCCGACACCCCTGGTCTAAGGAATGTATTTGAAGCTAATGATGAGTATAGAATAGGGCTGCTGTCAGAGGCAACAAAAGAAGAAGAAGAAATTAGCTTTGGGGAGCAGCTGGAAAGTGACATAGAACAGACTGTGAGTGATGCTGAAACAAAATTTAAAGAGGCCAGTCGCATTATCCAGTGGCAGTATCCTTGACCTGTTGTCAAGGTACAGTGAAGAGATAACCACTGCACTCCTGGTGGCATAAAAAAGTGCTGAGGTGGCTGGAAACCTACCTGTTCAGAGTACCCACCTGGAAGGTTTTGAAGTGCATTTAAGCCTCCTGGAGAAGAGGATGAAGGAGATTAACAAAGCCATGTCTAAATGGGAGCGGTGGATCCCTGGGTAGCAGAAAAGAGACCTTGATGAGAGGATCAGAAATCTCAAAGATACCAGCAGCAGACTTGAGCTAAGAGCAGCTGAATTAGCCACTGCACAGAGAGTTGCAGAGGAAGCAAGTGCTGTGCAATCATTAAATGTGGTGGCTGGAGGGCCAATACATGCAGCACCAATGGTGAGGATTAAAGCAACTGCTCTTCCTACCTTCACTTGAAACAAAAGAGATTATTACAGATGGAAAAAGGATTGGGAGAACCTTCAAAAACAAGGAGAGCCATCTGGATCTGCAGAGGTCAAGAAAATTCAACTTCTAAACAGCGCTGATGACAAGATAAAGAAGGATCTCCGTTTGTCAACATATAGCTCTGCTGATGAAATCTTCAGAGTCATGGACAACAGGTATGGCAATAAAGCAACAATTGTCATAGAAATTCTTGAAGAATTAGAGTAAATAGCTCCTGTGAGAGGAAAACAACCAAGGAAAGTCATAGATGTAATTCAGTCTTTAGAGAAAGCCGTAGCAGATCTGACGGAGCTGGGGAACTCTGGTGCAATAAAAATCCCTTGGTTATCAAGACAATTGAGAGTAAATTACCTGATTTTGTGAAAAGAGACTGGTTAATGTTCATGTTAGATCCAGCCAATAATGTCACTCCAGACAATCACTTTGACATGTTGCTACTGTTTTTAAAAAAGCAGGAAGGAGTTCTGGAAAGATTGAGCAGCTTAGAACTGTGGAGAAAACTGAGAGACCAGGAAGGAAAATTTGATGAAAAATATGCCTCTACCAAAATGGCAAAGAAAGGAATAGGAGTCATATGTGGTGTGTGTAATGACGGGGGGCATCATGACAAGATTTTCCTATGTAAAAAATTTAGAGGACAGAATGAGATAAAGCCAGAGAGGTTAAAAGAAATCTTCCCTGAGGTTGAACTGGAGGAACTCTGAAGACCAAAGAAAGTAGAGCTTCTTATCAGCCACAGACAGGGAAGGCTCGCTCCTCAAAGAGTCAAAATGTCTATGACATGGTTGAATGTCATGCTGCTATAGAACTTACAGCAGAGATGAGAGGTAACTGGAAGGGACCAGTGTTGTATCTGAGTCACTTGGTGACACCAAACCCTCACTTAGCGATGACTCCAGTGCGACTGGTGTGAAATAGCAGCCAGAAATTCAAGGGACTGAGCACAAATGACCTTCTCTTAAAGGGGCCAGGCTTTCTAAATCCAATCAGAGCTGTCCTGCTAAAGTTCAGAAGAGGTGTGTATGCAGCCCTCAGTGACATCAAAAAGATGTATAATTCAGCGTGGCTGGAAGAATGTGAAATGCATCTGTACCAATTTCTGTGGAGGGACACACCAGAGGAAGACATAAAAGAATATGCCATCACAAGGGTTAATATGGGAGATAGACCAGCTGGATGCATAGCACAGCTTGCTATGCGTGAGACCGCAAGGACATCCATCTTTGCTCATATGGAGGAGGAGCCCAAAGTCTTAGAACAGAATAGCTATGTCGATGACATTCTAACATCCCACAACAGTCTGGAGGAACTAATCAAAATCACACAGGGAGTGGAGGACATTTTGATAGCAGGGGGCTTCTTCCTGAAACCTTGAGTGTGCTCAAGCCAAAGTGGGAGATAGGTTTCTCCAGAGGGAGTCCAAAAGGAAAAGACAACAGCACAGGGCAAATGTACAATCATCCTTCCAAACCAGATGAGGGACCGAGACAACAAGGCTCTGGGTGTAGGATATCAGGTGCAAGAGGACATGCTTTACATAATGACATCAATTAACTTTTACAAAAGAAAAGTTAGACTGGGGGAGCATCTCAAAATGGAGAATGTGAGATAGACACCAGATCCACTGAGCAGGAGGGAACTGTTAAGTCAAGTGTCTGGACTTTACGACCCGATTGGGTTAGTCACTCCAGTGAAGCAGAGGGGAGCAATCCTTGTTTGGAAAGCTTTTCAGGAGGCTGGAGGTGGAAAGATGGTCCGGGACTCTTGGGATAAACCACTGTCAGAAGGTCTGAGAAAAGAGGCCATTAAGCTGTTTGAAGAATACATAGAGCTTGGACATATCAGTTTCCACAGGAGCATCACACCAGTTGACTGGAGGGGGAAACCATGGGGAATCACTTTCTCAGATGGCAGT
Source organism: Pseudomugil tenellus (assembly GCA_037177515.1). Taxonomy (NCBI): domain Eukaryota; kingdom Metazoa; phylum Chordata; class Actinopteri; order Atheriniformes; family Pseudomugilidae; genus Pseudomugil; species Pseudomugil tenellus. Next base: position 5,351 of record JBAMHX010030021.1, read on the forward strand.
GGTACAGCCTATGGAGCAGTGATATATCTGAGATGGAATACAGAAAGAGGAGTGGATGTCCGCCTTGTGGAAGCAAAAGCCAAGCTGAATCCATTGGATCAAAAAGGAGAAGCAGTAAAAGCTGAAATCTGTGGAGATGTCTTTGCAACTAGGCTCAGAAAGTATTTTGAGAGACATGGAGGGCTGGAAGTGGAGAAGTGGTTCCATCTGGTGGACATTCAAACTGTCTTAGGTGCCATCCAGAGACAGCTATGGCTACCAAACCTTTTTTGCGAATCGTGTAGGCGAGATCCAAAAAGCTGGACCTACTGGTGACTGGTGGTGGATTCCCAGAGAACTGAACATTGCTTATATAATGACTCGGGGGACTACAGTAAAAGATCTGAAAGAAGGCTCTATTTGGCAAGAAGGCCCTGAGTTTTTGAGGTGGCCGGTGGAAGAGTGGCCAACAAAATAAGATTGAGAAATTGCTGCTCATGCCAGGGAGGATGTAACCAACTTGCAGAGGAAAAAGAGCAAATACCTGTCAGCCACAAACAAAGATCCAACCACAAACAAAGATCCTACAGCAAAAAAAGATCTCCCCACAAATCAGGATCCCACAGTAAACAAAGATCCCACTGGAACTAAAGATTCTGCCACAAAAGAACTAAACCACACAGTAGGCTCAAGGAAGAAATCTACTGATTCTCAGCTAAAAAGTCTTGTGGATCTGAGTGTTAGGGAGCGCTGGAGGATATGGACCCAAATGCAGACCAGGAGGACGATGTGGAATGTGGTGGAATTAAATTTATTAAATAAATTAGCAAAACACAGACTAAACAGAGACCTAAGAAAAACGCAAAGGAACATAATGAACCGGCAAGGGGGAAAGAAAAGCAAGGGTAGAAATGGAATGTGAATGTGAGGACTTTTCCAAATTACCCTGTGGCAATCAAGAAAGGAGCGATAATGCACAAGCAAAGAGAGATTACAGGAAAACAGTTAACCAGCATACTCTCTACCATCCTTCGCCAAGATGTACAGCGCTTGATAGTCCTACTTCCTGTTGAGGAACAGCTCAAAGACTAGTGTGACCTCCTTGGGTTCATCAACCAGGAGATCAAGTGGGGGGTGTTTGGTTATTCACATTTTTTGTTTTTTTATCACTAGTTTGTTGTGAATGGTTATCTAATAATCTAATAATTACCTGTGAGAGTGCACTTGTGAGTCTTTTGTCTGTCTGCACTGAATAGAATGTTTAGTTTTTTTTCTCTCCTCTGATGTGCCTCGTGGTATTTCTCCCTAATCTGCAACTAAACTCAGGGTGGTAGCAACTCAGATCACCAACTACCTGCATACATTTGTTGTGTGTTGTAATGTTGGTTTTGGGCTGTAATGTAACTAAAGTTCCCCCCTGGAATGAATAAAGCATCCATCCATCTATCCCTCAGAAGGAAGAGCAGTTGTCTTTCAACTGGAAAGTTGTGAGATCAATTCCAAGCTTCCCCTGACTAGGTGTTGAAATGTTGGGCAAGACACTGATCCCCCAAATGTGCCTATCAGGGTGAGTGTGAATGTGTACTATGTAAAGTGTTTTGGTCAACATTACTGGAAAAGCACTATATAAGTACAAGACCATTTACCATTACCTTCCATCCATCCATCTATCAAACACCAGTTTTAGGAAATATATTGTGTCCAACTGAAGACCAATTAAACACCATGACATAGTTTTATCCTATTAACAACAAATATCTGTGGGATATAAAAGCCAGCTGAACTCCTCTGCTTGCTGTTTGGAAATCCTGGCCACAGGTTTTTTAAAATAAAAAATTCTCAAAGACCATAGATCCAAAACTGGACTTTTTTTTACCCTTGTGTCATCATGCAGAACGTACGAGGTGAAACGTGCTCGCAGGAAAGTGATCATGCTCAGGCAACTCCCTCTACTCAAAAGGTCAGAGGTCGGCCAGGAGAATCCAGAGACCTGGGCACACGACAGCCAGTTACAAACAAAGACCCCAGCCCCCCCACCCCAGAACCAGCCCACCGTCCACCAAGGAGGTGGGAGGTCCCAGCCAGAGTTCCCTGCAGCCCGGGGGAATAGCCCCCGGCAGGCCTAGGTCGGGAGTTGCGGATCCTGTCGGATGCCCAGGGTGGGCCACCCGCCATGGGCCTGACGACAACCGCCCAGGACGTCACCAGCGGCGCGCCCCTCCGCTACAGGGCAGCACCAACCACCGACCCATCCACTGCTCCACCACACGGACTAGACACAGAGCTGCCCCAGTGGCAAGGCAGCCAAGACCCCCATCCAGACAACCGCCATGCACCCACAGCCCCGGTGGACCCCAAACCAACCCCCAAACTCCAGAGCGAGGAGGTCACACTCCTCCACCAGGACTAAGTGATGGAGCTTATCACAGGGGACCAGAGGGAGTGAAATTCAGCTAATTGGTCCTTTGAAGAGACAGACATTGTCTCAATACTGATGTGATCTAGTAAGAGATTTCTGAACTCTTGGGTGCAAAGATTCTGTTTAGTTTTCCAATTTAAAAGGATAGATTTCTTTGCGATACATAAGATAGTGAGGATTAAGTTTGAATAGACTAACATGGTGGTAATTTCCCTCAAATCACCCAGTAGGCATATTGTGGGGCTTGCAGGGATATTACATTTAAACCACTCTGATAAGTCTTTACATATATAAAGCCACAATCTGTAAACAGGTGAGCAAGACCACAAGGCGTGAAAACAGCTGTCAACAGCGTTCTCAGTGCAATGTGAACAGATGTTTGATTGTGACAGACCCATCCTGAACATCATATGTCCTGTATAATGAGTTATCTGCAAAACTTTGAATTGAATTAATTGTACATTTGAATTTTTTTTTTCATATTAAATGTATTTAGACATATTTGTAACCATTTGCTTTCATTAAAGTTTCTGGATAAATCTGTTTCCCATTTTGAAATTGGGAGACACATGGAATCATCTAAGTTAGATAATAATCTATATATTTTTGATAATAGTTTTGCAGCATTAAGATTTAAAAATTCTGCTGTTTTGATCAGTAGCTGCAAGCTTATTTGATTAGGAGTTTATTTTTTACTCATGATAGATTTAAGTTGGTAGTATTCTAAATATTTGCTGTTGCTGATTTCATGTTGTGAAGTTAGTACATCAAATGGTAAAACATTTCCATTTTCTATTATATTTTCTAACTGTTTTATTCCTTTATTTTTCCATTTAGGGAAGTTTATCATCTTTTTATTTTGCAGGATGTTGGGGTTGTTCCAGATGGGTGTGAGTTTACATTAAGGAGGAGCTGATGTTAATACTTTTAAAACACTTATGTCTTTTAATGGTTGAGCTGATGAATGGCAACTCAGAGGTGATCAAATCCTCACACATTGATTGCTCTACATCTAGAAAATTTCATCCAGAAAATTTGGTTTAAGCCATTTGGAGATGTATTGCAGCCTGTTAGGTATGAAATAATTATTAAAGTTGTGCAGGTCTAATACCCCTCTGTCTTTAGTCTGTTGTAATGTTTTTATACTGTTACTTGATGGCTTGTTTTCCCAAAGGGATTTGTATTTGTGGGATTCCAGTGATTTAAACCAACCTGGAGATGGTTTATTTGGTATCATTGAAAACAGATAATTGACTTTATGTAGAATCATCATTTTAATGGTGTCAACTCTCCCCATAAGTGATATGGGTGAGCGCCTCCATAGAGAAAGATCATTTTCTATTGTTTTTAATAGTTGATCATAATTTAATTTAGTTAATTCTGTTAATCGATGCAATATATTTATACCTAAATATCTAATGTCTCCAGATTGTATTTTCATTTTGGATATATTTTGCAAGTTACAGTTAATGGGCATAACTGTGGTTTTTGACCAGTTAATAGAGTAATCTGATATTGATGAGAATTTATTAATTAATGTGATTGTTTGGGAAAGAGATGATTGTGAGTTCTGGAGAAAAAGTAAAACATCATCTGCATATAAACTTATTTTATGTTCCATGGTTTTGGTACTAATTCCTTTAATTTCTGTGTTTTGTCTTATGGCCGCTGCTAGAGGTTCAATAAAAATTGCAAATAATAATGGAGAAAGAGGGCAGCCTTGTCTGGTCCCTCTCTGCAAGCAGAAGCTTGGAGAAGTTGGTAGAAATTTTGAACTTGTCTTTAATTTTGGACATCTTCCCAGAGCTGCTGAAACCAGCTGTAATCAAATGGCTAAAACAGGACAATATGGCCAAGACAAAAATAAAAATGCCAATCTCAAATCTTTGACCAAGGTCATTAAAAAAGCCATTTTTTATCAGCTATTTTTATTCAACACAAAACAATAGCTGTTGTGTCTTCCAGTGGGGTTTTAAACTGCACCACAACACTGAGATTGTTCTGACTAATGTGATGAATGACATATGTTTGGATACAGACAATGGTAAAAATGTTTCTGTTTTACTGGACCTTAGTGCTGCATTTAATAAAGTTTATCACAATATATTACTCCAATAACTGGGAAGCTGGGTGGGTCTATTTGGAACAGTACAAAATTCATAACTTTACATCTAAGCAGAAATTAATTGCATGCAGTTTCCAAAAGTTCCATCCTGGGATCTCTCTTGTTTAACATCTACATGCTCCCACTGGCCAAGTCAGAACACCAACATTAGTTACTACAGTTAGCTAGTTACTAAAGCAGACAAGAGACACATTTATATTACAATGTTGCTAGGAGACTGAGGCCCTGTACAGGATCTTGGTAAATGCATCAAGGAGATTAATGAATGGATGTGCCTCAACCTTCTTCAGTGTCACAAAAACAAAAGCCAAAAAGAAAATGATTATAGGTAATCACAGAGCTTCACTCCAGACACCTAAAAACCACCAATCAGGCCAGAAGTCTGGGTGTAGCAATGGACTCAGACTTAAATGTTGAAAAACACAAAGTGGCAGATTTTTTTTTAATCCATCACCTGAAGAATACATACAGGGTGTTCAGAATTATTAGGCAAATGCGTATTTTGACCACGTCATCCTTTTTATGCATGTTGTCCTACTCCAAGCGATACAGGCTTGAAAGTGGGACGCTCGAGCCATCTACTCGAGCAAGCGACACAGAAATGTCGCGATCATTGCTCCAAAATGTTGGTTCAGCATGCCAAATGTCAAATTACTACGCCAATCGAAGTCTCAACTGACAGAAAGTGAAGCCACTCGGAGGTACAGAAAAATTGCAGTTAACCCCTCATCCACTATGGGCAGGCTCCAAAAAAAGAGCAAATCTCTATTGACTTCCATGTTAAAATGTCAGTTCACAGTAGAAATAAACATGTTTACAGCATGGTACAAAAAATGTTTATTTAATAGGTCAAGTTTACCTTCATGACAACTCTGAGGGGGAATTTTTTTTCTAACTCCTCCATTTCTGCATTATTTAGCCTTGAATATAGAGGCGTTTCGTTTTGATTGACATGTCTCAGAAGCTAGCACTGGTTGCTAGCTGCATGCTTCTTATTGGCTCACCGGCCTTACTTGTATTGTCTGAACTCAACCTGTGGTTGTATCAGTGTGTTCACATATTTTTTTTCTCCACTGTGGAAAAATATGGCTTATTGTACTATGAATTGCACCAAAAAACCGTCCAAGAAGTTTCTGGTTCAGCTTTTCGGTTAGTGAAATTGGATTTATTTATTTAGTAGCTGGTTTTCCTGCATTAGCTAAGGTAATTAATTAGTTAGTCGGATATTTTAGCACCGATAACCACCAACAGGCTTTACTATTTGAATAATAAATTATTAGAACCCATAAAATTATGTCTGGCATTTCTAAACTAAAATTTAAGGTTGGAAAATGGGGGTTTAAAGTGTGACCAATAATTAATGACAAACATATTGTTTTTTTGATTGGACAAGAGGTGGTTGAGAGTTACACAAACATAGCCACAGTTGTATCTGGCCGTCTCCTCTTCCTTCTCGCTTCCTCTTCTATAATAATGATACCGGCTGTTAATGATCATCTTTTCTGTCTGAAGCACCGTTTTGTCACATTTTTACTTGAACCAACTTGAATACTTGAACCATGAGGAGGAAACCAGGAGGGGATCATTTACCACAGAAACATATCTACCTCAAAATATCTTTAAAAAATATTAATTATTATTATTATTAGTTTTAGTATTTAAGATGCAAGAGCAAAGTATGAGTCTCATGTTTTGATAATGTGAAACGGATAAATAAAAAATGTGATTAATAGCCAATTTAAATGACATACTGTTTGCATTTATTCCACATTGCCTTTTAGCGTTGATGAAGTTTCCAGATATGCCACCAGCAGTCATCAGACTGACATGCACACATGTATGAAGACAGATCAGAAATTCCACCAGTGAAACGTGACGTGTACAAAAACAGCCAGAGATCCTTATCGTTTAACTAAATATAAATCTAGAGGAGGGAAATTTGAGAGAAGCAACTTTTTTATACTAAGCATTAATCATTCAATTGATGACAAACATTTTTACAGATCCTACATTAATAATAACAGGAAGATAAA
>JBAMHX010030022.1:0-11891 GCA_037177515.1 Pseudomugil tenellus
CATAGAAGATCAGGTTTCCTTTCTGCAGCTGATCAAAAGCCAGTTTAGCCAGAGACTCAATCATCTTCCTGTTGTCTAGACTCCAGACTGGATCTGTCTCAGCTCCTCCATCATACTTGATCTTCTTTACTTTGGTCTGAACCACCAGGAAGTGGATGTACATCTCAGTCAGGGTCTTGGGTAGTTCTCTTCTCTCTCTGGTTTTCAGAACATCCTCTAGAACTGTAGCGGTGATCCAGCAGAAGATTGGAATGTGGCACATGATGTGGAGGCTTCGTGAAGCCTTGATGTGGGGGATGATCACATTTGCCTGCTTCTCATCTCTGAATCTCTTCCTGAAGTACTCCTCCTTTTGTGGGTCAGTGAACCCTCTGATCTCTGTCACCATGTCAACACAGTCTGGAGGGATCTGATTGGCTGCTGCAGGCCTTGTGGTTATCCAGATGTAAGCAGAAGGAAGCAGGTTTCCCCTGATGAGGTTTGTCAGTAGCACATCCACTGTGGTGGACTTCCTAGGGTCAGTTAGGCCTTTAGTTTTATGGAAGTCCAGAGGAAGTCGACACTCATCCAGACCATCAAAGATAAAGACAACCTGGAAGTCTTCAAAGCTGCAGATTCCTGCTTCTTTGGTTTCAGTAAAGAAGTGATGAACAAGTCCCACCAAGCTGAACTTTCTCTCTTTCATCACATTCAACTCTCTGAAAGTGAATGGAAATGTGAACTGGATATCCTGGTTGGCTTTGTCTTCAGCCCAGTCCAGAGTGAATTTCTGTGTTAAGACAGTTTTCCCGATACCAGCCACTCCCTTTGTCATCACTGTTCTGATTGGTTCATCTCTTCCAGGTGGGAGCTTAAAGATGTCTTCATGTCGGATGGTTGTTTCTGGTGCGTATGGTTTCCTGAATGCTGTTTCAATCTGTCTGACCTCATGGTCATTATTGATCTCTGCAGCCCCTCCTTCTGTGATGTCAAGCTCTGCGTAGATCTGATTCAGAAGAGTTGGGTTTCCTGCTTTAGCGATCCCTTCAAACACACACTGGAACTTTTCCTTCAGCTTGGACTTCAGTTTTTCACAACACATGTGAGGAGATCCTAAAAAGGACACCACATATAAAATCAGATTATGAGCTATGAGCTCACCTATGGTGTCTTTAGGATAACACAGCTGTGCAGTACTTAAAAGTAAAAAGTTAACATCCCAAAGAAACGTAGCTTTTTGGAGGAAGTTGGGTTTCTGTTTTTCAATTCTTACATATACATCTACTTTCATCCATCCATCTATTTTTTTTCACCGATTCATCCTATTCAGGGTTGCAGGTAGCTGGAGCCCAGCAGTCTTTGGACAAGAGACAGGGTACACTCTGGACAGTTCACCAGTCCATCAGAGAGCAACACAGAGAGACAAACAACCAGTCACACACACATTAATTCCTAAGGACAATTTAGAATGACCAGTCTACCTAAGATGCAAGTCTCTGGACAGGGAGGAAGCCGGAGTATTCGAAGAGAACCCATGCTAACATGGCGATAACAAGCAAACTCTACACAGAAAGGGCACTTTCCGAGCCGAGGTTCAAACTACAGACCTCCTTGGTGTGAAGCTGCAATGCTAACCACTGCTCCACCGTGCTGCCCCTTCTATGAACACATAAAAATGTTTTAGTAATAACCATTTAATATTGCTGAGCTTTGAACTAGTGACCTGATTGTATCCCCGAATGTGGATTGTGGGGGATGTTATGGATTTGCCCTGAGCGCCACCGGATATCCTTTATGTGAGCATGATAACTTGCACAAAAAAATCTTATTTTTGGCTTATCTCTGGAACTATTTGTCTCATGGACCTTAAATCAAGTGCAAATTAAAGGTCATGACCTCAAGGACGCATGTCCTGACGTCGTACTCCGCTGGTTCATAGATTCAACACCAGGTGGAGCTTTGAGACTAAACATGTACGGCTTTATATTATTGAATTGTGTTTATTCGAGGGTTGGGAAATTGAAGGCTTGGTGGGCATGGGGGCAGGGGTGGGGCGCCTCAACGCCCGGACCCTCGGGGGCCCATGGGAATGTCACTGGGATTTGAATTCGCCAGGCTTCTGCCATGAAAGCCCAGGATTTATTCCCATTCACATTGTGAGGAATTATGCAGGGATTTTAAAGTTAGCCTCATCTTGCTTAAGTCATGGTTGCTAAAAAAGTAAAAGAAAAAACTTTACAAGACCGAGTGACTTACAGCCCAGTTCAGGGGTCGGAAACTCAGGTCCACTCCTGCACTCCTGCAATTGTTAAAAGTTTCTCTGCCACAGCAAAGGTGACACAAATCAGAATTAATTAGAAGACTTTTGCAGAGCTTGAAATCGGCTGTCTCAATTCAGAGACTGCATACTTCGAGGTGCAGATCCAAAGTACCCTTCGAATTGGGGCAGCACTTGACACGCACTCTGACTCCGCACCTCGAAGCAAACTCTGAATTGAGATACAGCCGATATACTTCAAATTCTGTGCAGGACTAGTTATATGGTAGGTGTAAAATATTGAATAAAATTTTGTGCTGACTGAGTTTTGGGAGCAATTTGATGAGGCCAGGTCTGCCTGTCTTGCTATCGCTACAAAATGGGGAAGTCAAACGCAGTTTAACGCAACCAGGGCCAGAAAGGTTAAGAAACATTTTCTGAAGACAGTAGCCTCACTGACGCAGAGAGCAATTTTCTGGTGAACGGTTTTAATGCCTGTCTTGATATTATCATCAAGCAACTGTTCCCAGCTTAAATATTGCCAATATGTTTAAAATAATTTACCCAAACACACGGTTCCAAGCGGGAGATGAGGAGTCTATAGTTGCCCTGCGGCTTAGTGAGCATTGCAGTTGGGACATTGCAAAAATGTTCATTGTTAACCACCCAGCAGTAACTTCTATGAGGTTTGCACCATGCTCCTTTTATTTTTTACTCTTCCCGTGACCGTTGCAACCTCAGATCTATATTTAACAATAATTTTAATACTTTATTCAATTGGCTTACCTCTCCCAGAGCTGCCACCTTGGCTTTATGGAGAGGTTTGAGTGTCCTGAAGAGCCTAGTGTCTATGTTGTCTAGGGCTTTATGACCCTGGTTCTCCCATGGTGTCTAGGGGAGGGACCACACTATGTGAACTGGGCGGTGGCCAGGGGAACGGACCCTGGCAGTCCAAACCTCGGTTGCAGAAACTGGCTCTAAGGACGTGGAATGTCACATCTCTGGCAGGGAAGGAGTCTGAGCTTGTGCGCGAGGTTGAGTGGTTCCGACTAGATACAGTTGAACTCACCTCAAGGCATAGCTTGGGCTTTGAAACCAGTATCCTCAAGAAGGGTTGAACTTTCTTCCACTCTGGATTTGCTTCCGAGTTTCTTCCGGTGAGAGGCGCCAAGGCCCCCGCCAGCCCCCCCCCCACCAGCTTGGTGCCTGTACATTGGGGTTCACCCCGGTGGACATGCTTATTCATCGAACATAAGGCATAAGAGAGTGCCCAAATGCGCACCAGGACACACTAGGCCTCAGTTCAATGATCGACTTTGTAGTTGTATCGTCGAACTTGCAGCCGCATTTTCTGGACACTCGGAAGAAGAGAGGGGCCGAGCAGTCAACTGATCACCACATGGTGGTGAGTTGGCTTAGATGGTGGGGGAGGAAGCCGGTCAGGGCCGGCAGGCCCAAACGTGTTTTGAGAATCTGCTGGGGATAGCTGGCTGAGTTCTCTGTCAGAAGGAGTTTCAACTCCCACCTCCGGCAGAACTTCCACCATGTCCTGAGGGAGGTGGGGAGTGGGCCTCATTCTATCTTGTTCATTACCTATATGGACAGGATTTCTAGGTGCAGCCAAGACATTGAGGGTATATGGCTTGGTGACCACAGAATCGGGTCTCTGCTTTGCAGATGAAGTGATTCTGTTGGCTTCATCTGATCCTGATCTCCAGCTCTCACTCAAGTGATTCGGAGCTGAGTATGAAGCCACTGGGAAGAGAATCAGCACCTCCAAATCCGAGACCATGGTCCTCAGCCGTAAAAGGGTGACACCCCCTCTCTGGGTTGGGAACAAGGTCCTGCCCCAAGCGGAGGAGTTCTAGTATCTTGGGGTCTTGTTCATGAGTGATGGAGGATGGAGTGTGAGATCGACAGGCGGATAGGTGTGGCATCTGCAGTAATGTGAACACTGCGCTGGTCAGTCTTGTTTAAGAAGGAGCTGAGCCAGAAGGCAAAGCTCCCGATTTACCTGTCGATCTTTGCTCCTGGCCAAAAAGGGTTTCCTCTGCGGGGTGGCTGGGCTCTCCCTTAGAGACTGTGATCCTTTGCACTGTCTGTCTGTGTGTTTATTCTCCATTAAGAGCGTCTCAGCACTTCTTCCTGATAAAATCATGTTGGGTCTGGTCAGCTGGTCGAATAACAAAATTGACCAAAACATTTTCACCTGGAGAGTGGCGAATGGGAACCCCACATTTCCGAGGGAGACACCCGGCTGGGTACAGGAGGGATCCGCATCAATATGGAGAGCCCTGTGTCTTACAGTGATGTCTTATTGGCTTTATGAACCACTGTTTGGAATTTAGCTGATTTCTGATGAGTCCCTGCTGTGGACTAGACCAACGCAGACACATGTAACCGTTGCTAACAGTGAACGCTTGCTCTGAACGAGGTGAACCGCAAGCTGGATGCCATTGGGCAGACTTGCTGGGGTTTTTTTTAACTTGTCCTGGGTGTTTGTAACAACAAGGAGAGGTGCTGGGTCAGATACTGGAAATTAACCATCATTCAGTTGTTTTGGATTTTCGAGAGATCAGCTAACAGACTGAGGATCAGTAAACAATGGCCCTAATCCAAACAGAGTGCACCTACTCTGCTCTACTTGACTCTACTGGTTTTCCATTATAATTTGGGACCTTCTGATGTGGGAATTATTTCAAATGTGCTGCCATAATCAGAGATATTATAAAACTGTCAACATTCAGATATGCAGAAAGTTTAACGGTGTTTATTCTGCAGCTGCCGCCTAGATCGCTGTTTATACCAAAGCCCCGGAGTGATCACTACTCTAGCCTGTAGTCAAGATTTGAGTCCAACTCTACCTGCTCAAAGGAGTAGAGATGAGTAACCTCAAGAAAGCGGGTACTACTAAAGTATCTACTCGGTACGCAATATCTATAGTGGAAACACTCTGAAACCTGGTAGAGACGAGTAAAGTCAGTCAGAGTAGGTACTAATGGAAAAGGCCTATAAGTTTACTAACCTTGTTTTCTCTCCATGTGTATGCATGGGTTCTCTGTAGGTATTCCAGCTTCTTCACACCATCCAAAGACATGCATGTTAGGTTAATTGGTCACTAAATTTTTCCTTGGAGTGAGTGTGAGCAATTTGTTTCTCTGTGGGCCTTGTGATGGAGTGGTGATCTGTCCGGGTGTTCCTGCCCCTAACCTGCTAATTATTGGGATAGGCTGCAGCCTCGTCGTGACTATGAACTGGACTAAGAGACAAAGGGAGAAATATATTTCTTTTTTGTTATTGACGATTAGTTGTCGTTGGAAGTTTGTGAGATCAGTTCCAGGCTTCCTCTGACTGCATGCTGTGACCAAGTGTCTTTGGTCAAGACTCTGAACCCCAAGTTGGTCCCTGAGGTCCTTAAATGATGTGTATGGGGGAATGCGCTGCGTAGTGTAAAGCACTTTAAGCGGTGAACATAGCTAGAAATGTACTATGTAAGTATAATTTCATCCATTTCAAATCTCAACTGAAATGCCCATTCCTGCAGACAGCATGTGTCCCAGGGCTCAGTCATGTTCTGCTCTCTGGGTGTGAATATGTGCTGTAACAATATTTAAATCAACATGTTTTATATTAAAACAATTCTGTTTTTATTGTTTTGGCGTCTTGTAGAGATCTCTCTGCTGATCTGAAATTTCTCTTGCAGAATTTCCTGTCTTTGGTAAATCTTTTTTCTTCAAGTGCAGTAATATTTGTATAGATATACTTCCAAATATATAATATTTTATGTGCGTAAAGTTTGTTGAGTTGTTTCACATTACCATGTGCCATAGAGAACACATTAAGATGATTTGAAAAACAATATGACATGTTCAATCTTTAGAGAAATGATCTTACTTCTCTTCAGATGCTCGGCCAGTTCCTCTTCCTTCATTGTCCTCAGAAAGTTCATTGTGATCTTGACAAATGCTTCTTTGTTACTTCTCCTCTGCTCTTTCTCATCACCTTGCAACACTTCCTCATCTTCCATCTTTGAGTATTCTGTGTAATCTGAACTCAGTAGCTTCTGTATCAGATTCAGCTCATTTTCCACAAAAATGGAAATGTTCTTCTTCAGCAGCTGGAAACGAAAATATAAAGGAAACTATCAATTGTAAATATTAGATCTATATTTGACACACTGACTGGTACACAAAGGTCAATAGGGAGATGGATGAACAGAAAAGATGAAGAAGTAGTTGTAAATGTACAGACTATAAATATGGAATCCAGTGGTCTTTGATGCTCCTGGGGAGACAGATCACTGGGAACCTCTGTGCTCTGCTGGTCCACTCTGTGGAGGAATCAGGAAGAAATGTTTGGTGACTGTAAACATCTCAGTTTGTATAAGTCCAGACAACTTGCCGCTACACATTTATAAAGATCTTGCCCTGAAAATTGCTGTAAATTTTAACTGAGGAGACTTCATATTATTCTGAATGTGAAATGGGTCCATGTTGTTTTAACTTACTAAGTGGAATAAAATTCTGATATTCTTATATATGTTGGCCTGTCGCGATAAGCAATAAGTGAAATAATTGCACAGTAAGAAAAAAACTGATAAGTTTTCCGGATGCAATAGGTTTTCTTCTCGCGCTCTTTTTGCTCCCTAAACTGTGGAAGACAATAGACTCCATTACAGTTCTTGACTGAAACACTATCATTTACTGCAGAGTGATCTGTAGTGTCATAGTCTAGGATTTACTTGACAACAGTGTGTCGGTAGCAGCCATACAGCCAATGGTTGCAGCACAGCTGTGGGAGCACTTTGGCTTTAAAGCTAATGAACACGGTAAACCACTTAACCAGAGAAAAAGCAGGTATGCTGCTTTTATTTTAAGACAGTCTCAACTAAACGTGGCAACTGTAGCAGGGCTAGGGTGGGGGCCTGTAGCGGAACAATTCAGAGTCAGGCTGAGCGCAGGGCAAAATACTGGACCCTTAATAATCACAATAATAAAGCTCATGAACATCATTTTACAGCATAAACATGCCCGCAACAGCGAACATTGGTATCGCTTAGACAGAGTAACTGTCATTTTGAAGTCAATCAAAGGGACATAACAAACCAAGAGAACAACAAAAACATTAGGCAACATGGTCACTAATAATAAAACAACAATAATTCAGTTCATCGCTGCAGATAGACACGCATCATTTTCACACCCACTTTGGCCATTTCAATGTATGTGTTAAGTTTAGTAAGCCTAACTGGCACAGTGGCCCACATGTTTACAAATACATTTTCATCATAAAGTAGCTCTAATAGACCTACTCAATACTATTTGAAGGGTGTAAGACGAGCCTTGCGCTCCGCAAACTTGTTCACAATGTTCTATATCTGTTAGGGTTTTGGGTTAGGCTTTTCGTTTCCTGTTTTATTTTGTAGTTTTTCCTGTTTTGCCCTGTGTTTCTGTTTTTGCTTTATATCAATTAGTTTCACATGGGGTTGATTTTGGTAATTTTTTTCACCTGTCTTGATTATGTTCACCTGTCCCTCGTTTCTTTCCCATGTATTTAAGTCCCTTGGTTTGTCTATTTAGTTGCGTGATCATTAAATTAGTAGTCTGTCTGTCAGGCTTAGTGTCAGTATTATTAATAAACCCAGTAATCTTAATCTTGGCTGCCTCCTGCTTGTCCTCCTCACCTGCTTTTGGGTCCACCACCTACCCGCATCCTAACAGTATCTCCATTTCCTTTGCTCTCTCCTTCTCTATGGACAACGCAAGTTCACCCAGTCTTTCCTGTCTTAGTGTGCCGCTCAAGTGGTTTATAATTCATTTTAACCTAGAGAATGAGCGCTCTGAGGTTGTAACGGTGATGGGAAGAGTCAAAAATAAAAACAGCGCAATGCAAATATCATAGAAGTTACTGCTGGGTGGTTAACAATGAGCATTTTTGCAATGTCCCAACTACGGTGCTCACTAAGCCACCGTGGAACTATAGACTCCTCATCTCCTGCTTGGAACAGTGTGTTGGGGTGAATTATCTTAAACATATTGACATTATTTAAGCTGGTGATTCTTTTGGACAGTTGCTGGATGATAATATTGTAACGTCCACATGACGGTTAAAGAACAAAAGACGTCTTGATCAGAAAGATGGACTTTACTAGGCAAACTCTCAAAAAAAATATTGCTGTCGTAACCACGGCAAAACTCACAACTTTCTCAGAATGCCGCAAGCGTTCGATTTAAGCACCCACAACATCCTTTTCTTTTCTCCTCTACCCCGCCCCTTTACTTCTCCTGTAATAACATATCTGCCTTAACCACAGATTAACAACCCATTAACTGTCCTATCATTATCTGTTATTAATATTACTGATCATTACAATTTCAAGACAGGCATTACAAACGTTCACCCAAAAATTGCTCCTCCAGCCCCCCTAAAGCCCCGCCCCTGGTGAGGGCAGTGGGGGCGGCCGCCCCAGGCTGCAATCACAGGAAAACTAAATTATAATAAATCCTTTTTTATGCAATGAATTCAATCAAATAAATGATCTCAAAGTACATTACAGGGGATTAAAATGTAAAAAAAAAAAGTAAACTTTGCCTGCTTGTAGGCTGCTGTTAATTCAGCACCTCGCAGCACCGAACAGCCTCTCAACCCCAGTTGGCGTATGACATTCACAACCCGCATGCCATAAGGAGATCGGGAAAACTAAAATAAGTGGAACGTGTTCAGAATTACGTCCATTCATCCAGTCGTATGCATCCAGTCTGTCGGGTGCAGTGTGATGTCATCATCAGTGGACAGTCCAACTGCTCTTAAAGGGCCATTCCACAATTATGCCTGTTACACTCTGTTGTGGAATCAAGAGTTTGTTTCTGACTTTTTGTGTAATAAATAAATACATCAGATGTAATAAAGGTTTTAATAAAATAAAAATAAAAACATTTCTCTTTGAATTCGAAAGATTAGACGCCATCATCACAAATCTAAACACAAACTTTAGAGTTGGTGGAGGTGTCAACGTTATGAGCTCGACCATACACTATATATTGCTGATTGGACCCTGAACTCCATGTTTTTAGAGACTAGGGGCCTCATTTATAAAGCTTCCTTACAGAAAAAACGGGCCTGAAATTTGAGTAGGAGTGTTACTACGCAAACTTTACGATTTATGAAAATAAACTTGATGTAGAAGAGTGCGTACCGCTGTGCCAACTTTGGACCTGGTGTAGTAACATTTTGGATAGGGAAATCGGGCTTCACAGCTGATAAGATAATACATTTAAGCCATAAAACACATGTTTGTTATCATTCACAGCAGACTTTGAATTTTTGTAATAAAAAACATAGAAAAACTGATTATTATATACATGCCCAAAAACTGAGTTATTTATTCTTCAATAAATACGTTTTTTAACATGTGAGCACAGTACGCTTATACTAAAAACATCATCACATTTATTGGTATATTTATTGTGAGAGGGTGTCCAGCAATCCCAGTAATTACTGAGTAGGTATATAAATAATCGCCACGAGTGTAATGTCACGCAATCACAATGTGTCACTATGGATATTGTAAATGGTAAATGGACTTGTACTTATATAGCGCTTTTCCAGTCATGTTGACCGCTCAAAGTGATTTACACTACATAGTATACATTCATACACACACTCACACCCCGATAGGCATATCGGGGGGCAGCTTAGGGGTCAGTGTCTTGCCCAAGGACACATCGACATGTAGTCAGGCGAAGCCTGCAATCAATCTCACAACTTTCTGGTTGAAAGACGACTGCTCTTCCACCTGAGCTACAGCTGCCCTATGCTTGCACATTTCTTAAAGACCATGGTAGGATGAGGTCGGGGAGAGTTTTCGGGGATCGTGAGGATTTCCTAGCCAATGATGATGACTGGCTGATAAGCCGATTTGTTCTTACAGTTATGTACGGAAGTCGGACCAGTGTTAGAGCGCCCAACTTGCCGGTTACTGGCTGTTTCAGACGGTATCATTAAAATGACAGATTCGATACGTATTTGCAGCAATGTTGGTCTTACCAAACGTAATTGGCGTGATTGACTGCACTCATGTTGCTATGAGGGTTTCATGTGAGAACGAGGTTGTCTATATGAACTGTAAAAACGTTTATTGCATTGATGTACAAGTTATTTGTAACACGGACATGATCCTGAAAACCCCGGTAGGGCAGTAGCTTAGCTTTCCTCTTGTTTGTTATGCCGTGACTATGACTTCAAAATAAGATCGCTTTACGTGTCTCTCCACTTCACTAATGACCACCTCGATTTCAGTGCCACAAACACTTGTTGATTCATATGCTGACAAATGTGTAGGGGTGGGCACGTGAACCAAAATCCCCTGAGCAACCTTTTAGGTAAGGTTGTAATTTATAAAAAGGAAATTGCGTTAACCTGAGAGTACGCAATGTTTTTTTTTTATCAGACTTTTACTTTGGCGTACCAATTAGTCGTTTTTTTTTCGCCAAGTACAATTCTAGTATTGATTCTACGCAAAGTTTTATAAATGGAGAAATGGAGAAAACCACACTACTGAAACTCTGGAAGAAAACCCTGAAGTCTGCTTTAGCAGACTGGGGACTGGACGAGGACAAACTAGTTTGCATCACTACGAACAATGGTGCAAACATTGTCGCTGCAATGAGGAATATTAGCTGGCAATGGCTTAATTACTTTGGCCACAACCTTCATCTTGCTGTGTCCCATGGTCTAAACAGTGACAAAGATTGGACAGCACGTGCCATAAGACTTTGTAGAAGTTTGGTAAACACTAAAGTATCATCATTCCCACAGGATGTGGACACATGATGGGGAACAAAGCAGAAGATGGTAAAGCGAGCGTTGGAGCGTCTCCCAGCCATAAGTTCATGGTTCAAGACAGAAAACATGGCTACCTCAACCCAACCTTGCAGGATATTTCCGTGTTAGAGTCCATCAACACTGGTTGACTTTAAAGACATGATCTCTGGGGAAAAAATATGTCACAGTGTTCTCCATTAGCCTATGCTGGAACTGATTAAAGATGCCCTTTTCTCTACAAGCCCAGATGACACTGCACTGACAGCTAGTATTAAGCAAAACATTTGCAGGGTACTCTATCGAAAATACAACTCCCCTGCAGTTCAAGTCCTCCTGAGAAAGGCCACCATCTTGGATCCAAGGTTTCATGGAAACATGGAGATGCAGAGGCTTTGGATGATATCAAACATCAGCTTATGCAAGAATTTCTGGACTTGAAAGAGCCAGAAAGAAGTGGAGAAGGGGCCAGTGGTGAGACCTGTAGCAAAGCTGCTGGAAGAAATGAGGATGAAACTGATGTCGCACCCAGCAGGAAAAGAAGGCCGAGTGACCTCCTTCAAGTCAGAAGAGCTCATCTAACAAGTCAGACCCAGGTTGCACTTCTGAAGGAGTGCAGGCTGATGCAGAGCTGACCAGGTTCTTCCAAGAAGATGTACTTGATGCATCTTGTGGTCACTTCACGTGGTGGCATTAAAATAAAAAAAGATATCCGTTGATGGCTAAGTTGGCTAAAAATACATGTGCATTTGTGCAAAAAGCACCAGCTCAGAGAGAATGTTCAGCACAGCTGGCAACATTGCTACTCCTGAGAGATTTTGCTTTAAACCACACA
>JBAMHX010030023.1:0-11883 GCA_037177515.1 Pseudomugil tenellus
TTGTGATTTTTATCATTGTTGCACAGTGCCAAACAGAATGGTAAACTTGTTCACAAAAATGCCTCAGAAATACTATTGGGATTGGCTAGGATCCCCTAGAGGGTCCTGGGAGAGGATCTCTCCTTCACCTGGGGCTCCATGAGGTTTCTTCTTTTTTTCCCTACAACCGGGTTTTTTTGGAGTTTTTCGTTACCGCGAAGGAGGGTCTAAGGACAGGAAGTCCGGGATCTGTTTAGTTTAGTGTAGTCACTAATTATGTGTATTGTGAGTTATGTCTATTGTTCTGAGTTAACTTGCTGTGATACTGGGCTATATAAATAAAATGGAATTGAATTGAAAAACCTCCACCCGACTGTGTCTGCCTTCCCTGCAGCTTCATTCACAGATTATTTTAAGACAATGACAGGCTGACCTTAACAAACCCTTAACAAAACAAAGCTGACAGAGTGATTTATACTTGCTGTTGATGAACAAACTTCCATTCCTCAGCCGGTAAGAATGCCAGGCTGTCCCATCCTCTGAAGCTTCTTTCACTGTCAGCAGATTTCACTTTGTTAGATTCATACTGATAATCAGCCCAACATGTCAACTAGGCTGTGTCTGGAAGAGACTGAAAGTTACTGCAAGAGACTGGAATGGGACTGGAAAACAATGGAAATGAGTGGAAGTGAAATTGCTTGGAAAGCTTGAAAGAGACTGAAACCCCATGAAATGTATCTAGAGAAAAGCCCAGAATGCATATACCTTTGGTTTAATTTGTCTTTTTATTCTGTCTCTGTCCCCTGATTACTATCCATCTGTAGCTGAGGGGTAAAAATAATCAGGTCCACCTTCTAGTACGGACCTCCTATGGTGTGATTATTGAACAAGCTGTAAGCCATCCTCATATGCTTTGTGACACTGTGCATGTTCCTGGTGAATGTGTCCATCAGAAGATGCTACACTATGGTCATAAAGCGATAAACATGGTCAGCAGTAATACTAGTATAGGCTGTTTTGATTATGAATCAGTGCAAAGATTTGAAGCCAGCCAAAACGCAACTTTTCAATGTAATGAAGTGCCAGTTGGCTGTAGCTTCATATTCATAATATATGAGACATAAGAGAGGAATTAATCTGCAGCATCTAGTTCTCTGCAAGCAGATGAAATCCATCCATCTATCTATTTTCTTAACCACTTCATTCAACTCAGGGTTGCGGGTACCCTATTCTATCAGTCGCAGACGAAATAAACCCTTTAAAAACTGTACAGCAATAATAAACTTGACTTAGACTTAAAGTCTAAAAATATCATTCATGTAAATGGTTGGAAAAATGAAAGCAGACAAGCACACACTAATCCTTTGCAACCGGGTCCAGCCCTCCTATCAGACACATTTATATCATACAATTAATGGTGAACACAAGAACTTTGACTGGGCTGATTTCCAGTTACAGTGTAAATCAGAATTAACTTCCTCTAAATACCATGTCCATGCACTGGTATTAAATATAAGCTGGTTTTTGATCAATGTGCTGGAACAGGTACTGCCACAGGAAAGACTGCAAACATACTCCAATATCCAACATGTTCTCACTCCAAATGCGTCAATAGTCTGACGCTAAGTCAACAGCCTTTAGCATCACATGCCGACTACATAGGTATGTCGTGATTTCTGCTCTGCCTTGATCATGCCGTACTCCTCCCCGCCTGATGCTGATTATCCTCACTTGTGTTACTGCCCATTTAATCACCTGCTCAATGTGGGATTGTCCGTCTTTCCCACAGCCTTCAAGCCTTGTTTGCTTCATAGAGATTACCTGGTTTTGACCCTGACTTACACTGTCCCTGGAAATCAGCCCAGACAAAGTTCTTGTGTTCACCATTAAAAACACTGGAGCAACTCTGAGTCGTCACAGATTAACACAATTTTCTCAATGATTTCAGGCTTTAGTATGCTCCTATTCTGGCAAACTACCTCTCTAGCTTTAAACAAGACCCGCTCACCTATACCTGCCTATATGTTTATACATGCATGTAAACCAGTGGTACATAAGACCAACAAGCATTAAAATTCTTTGTCAAGCCCGCATGATGTCTCATTTTTTTCTGTCTGTCTTTTTTTTCCTGTTTGCCTGCCGCTGTCCGTCTCACCACTGATGGATTATTTGACTTACTTAAACTTAAATAGCTTTAAGTAAGTTTAACAACTTATGGCAGGAACCTTATGAAGTACAGTCCAAGAACTGAATTATAAACATCGTGAAAAATGAAAGAAAGAGAGTAAAACCCACACTAACTTTCAGCGTAGTCATGGAAACACATAAACATGTGTCAGTAAATGTGTCTGTCAACTAAATGCAGTTTAATGTAAGATCATATCAATGTGATGCTTTCAATCTAACTGTGTTGAAACTGTAATTATGCAAACAGCTAACAGAATCTCCTCCTCTCATGAACGCACGCTGCCCTGAGCATTTCCAACTCTTTTTAATTCATTGCGATGTTGACAAGCCCCGCCCCTCGAAGTTCCCGCAAGGTTCTCGACACACAGATGACGTAACAAGTCCTCGCTAGTGTGCTCACGTGACTTTTGGTTGGCTGAATAGACGTATCGGAGCAATGTTAGCGAGACGTCTGTGTCACTTGTTCGACGCTTGCTCGAGCAAACTACCCGTTCCATTCCTAATGAATATTGATCTCCTGTTGCTGCACCTTGCCTGACTCTGCCTCTAGTTTTGCTCCTTCTGTTTTCTCCTCCTGAGACCTCTTTGTGGGAGACCCTGGACCTAGTGATTTCAGATTCTGCTTTTCCTTGGGACTGCTCTGAAGTCGCTCCATTCGTCCAGTTCCCGGTAAATACTTTCTTTTAACTCGCTTCATATCATCTCTGGTTTGTGGCTCACCTATATGGAACTCCCACCAAGTCAAATCTGTTTGAATGAACATTATCAGTAAATTTTCAGCCCATTCTTATGTGTTAGTAGGGCCCTAATGTGTGTTCTAGTAGGTCTGTAGGTTATCTATTTATTTCACTGATCAGCATTGATACAGTAACAAAAGCCATGGCGAATGACAGCACAGTTTTCTGTTTAATTAATTGAAAAACCTTCTGCCAATATCCATCAAAACTTCCCTTTTCTTGCACTTTTCATGTCTAGGTGGAGTCACGGGTGAAGAAACTTTCCAGTAAGATCTGCGGGAATTCTGTCCTCCTCCTGAATTAGTTTTGAGGTATTCCCCAGAAATTCCTCCCAGCAATGTTTGTACCTTATGTGTCCAGAAAGCCTCCTTTTTGGTTTCGCTTAGCTAGGCTATTTAATTTGAACAGGCTCAATTTGATCTCTGTGAAGTGCCCTGAGACTACGTTGTCATGAAACGGCGCTGTACAAATAAAGCTTAATTGAAATGATTACCACTGGCGGCTGTCAAATGCTTGCTATTTTTGTTTAAACACTGCAGATATGAAACAAAGAACACAACATTCACTCACTTTAAATGAGTAAGCTGTCATTTATGTAATTACTTAACTTAACCTCAGCAAGTGATTAACTGATAAATGTTGTGCAAACAATAAATGGTGAAAACAAATTGAGCTGAGGTAGCTCAGAGAGAAATCAAACCAAACAGCAAGCTGCATAATTTGTTGCGTTTCAAACAGATTGGATGAGATGGACACTTTTAGCAGAGGGTGGAGAAGAAATATGACATTCTCTAGATGTCTCATAGAAGTTACAATTTGGCAAAAATCATGGTGTAAATTACAAGGAAATAAACTAAAAACAATATTGACCCAAAGTTCTAGAAGTATTTATTTGAGTTAAAGGCATCTACAATGTTGATTGTTGCTCTTTGATTGCTATTTCTCGAGGGTGTTGCATTGCATTGGTTCTTTTTGTACCAGCCAACATTTTTGAGGCTGAAGGTCCCCACTAGGATGCATCTGATCTGAAATAGTATTTCTGAGGCATTTTTGTGAACAAGTTTACCATTCTGTTTGGCACTGTGCAACAATGATAAAAATCACAAAGAGGCTGTCAGATTTAATCTACTGCAGAAACTATCCACATTTGTATTGACCTCATAGACTGCATGGTTGACCTCCAAGCTTGTGTTCATGCTTTTGTTTGCATGAACACAAGCATGAGTGCCTCTGGTGTTCAAGTCAATATTGCAGCTCACGTACTATATATTAAACTTGCATCAACAAAACAAAATCTGCTATTGACCTCACAATGATGAACCTGATGGATGTTGGCCAACTGAACAGTCATAAAAAAGATTCAGCAGTAATTCTTGAACCACAGTCTGTGGAAAAAAAACATATCATGGCTTTGTGTTTGTGTTTGAGCAACATTTCCCAGGTTTTGCAATCTCTGGGGTTTAAAATAAGAACCAATAACCAGCAGGTGAACCACTAAGGCTGATGGAGGTCTGGATGAAATAACAAAGATGTTGGCAGTTACCCCATTTCTCCCAGACTTTATGTGGACTGTATCATTGACCCATCAAGCACTGGTGCACATGGGTTATTGATTATGCTGCACAAAATCCAGAACATGTGAGCAAGTGTGACATTATTACCTTTAGGCAACTGGTAGTGATTATTCATGTTGGTTAAAAGAGTTGTTGGTCTGACTAGTTTAAACTGGAGGTGTTAATATAAAGACACTGCTTCATATGCAGGATCCGCCTAACTGCAGAAAATTACCAGTCAAAACAGAATAATTTTGACCTTTAAAGCATATTGTACTTTTTACTTATCTAACCCTCTAATTATATACCTAACCCACTATTTATATACCTAATCCTCCAATTATTACAATTACCCAACCCTCTATTTACCTAGCCATCTAATTATTTCTCAAAATTATTAAGAACGAGCCGGTACTAGACAGTGGACCTGATAAAGAGAAAGATAATCCTGGTGAAGATGAAAACTTGCTACACAAGGTTTGTTCTGATTAACGGAACGACCTGGTACTAGACGGTTGTTAATCCGAACGACCTGGTACTAGACGGTTGTCCTGATAAACTGGACGACCCAATACATGAAGGTTGTTCTGATAAAAGGGAGAGCCCGGTACCAGAGGGCTGTCCTGAGAAAGACTATGACCAGGTACTAGAATTTAAAAATAGAATTCATGCTAAAACAAACACTTGTTGCAGCAAAAGCAGGAAGGAATGCTGGCAGAAAATTCATGTTGTTAATGCAGTTTGTCAGATGATCCAATATAAACTGACAGCACTCATATTAGTGTAATACAGCACCAACATATCTGGAAATGTTTTATGTGTCTATGTGAGGTATTTAAATAGTTTAGATGACTAAAATCCTTCAGTTTTAAAACAACAAATCACTAGCCCTGACAGATGTCAATCCACCATACCAGTCAACCCTCCATCGTACATTTAACATAAATAACATTTTATATCATTACCAACCCATGGCCACAGTCCTACTCTGTGGACCCTAATTCCTCTGAGGCTTAGAACTTGTGGGGTTGCCATGACAACATCATTATGTGAACACATTATCCATCCATTTTCTACCGCTTATTCCCGCTTAGTCCCAGCAGCCAACGGGCGAGAGGCGGGGTACACCTTGGACAGGTCGCCAGTCTATCAAGCAATCTGTGGAGGAACCTGCTTCTATAGTTTGGATCTTCTCACATGACGGTGCTAACATAATTTCATTTAACTTGCGTCTAAAAGTAATAGGACTATACTGTTCAGATAATGATCCATCAGATTCTGAAGACTAAGCAAAGTGTAGTGTGTACTGAAAGGTAGTGGATATTTGAGTTGACCCAGGTAGTCTTTCCAGAAATAAATTGGTCCCTGAAAATGGAAGAAATAGAACTTTTTTTCTATCAGGCTATGTTTAAAGACCAGAGTCATGACCTCCAGGTCTCACTGGACTAATTCGCAGCTGAGTGAAAGCAGTTAAGATGAGGATCAGCATCTCAAGACCCAATAACATGAACCATTCCTCTGCTGGAAAAGGTTGGAGTCTCCTCTTCAGGTCATGAATGAGGTCTTGCAGGAGTTCCTGTATGTCCAAGTCTTGTTCAGGAATGAGGGAGGAATGGAATGGGAGATCTACAGGAGTATGGGTGCAATACTGCAATGAATCAGTCCCTTATGAAAGAGGAGCTGAGCGTAAAGGAGAAGATCTGGATTACTGTCCATCTACATTTCTGACCTAACCTATTGTCAACAGACAACAGACACAGTCTTGAATAAGTTTCCTCCTCAGGGGTGTCTGGACTCTTGCTTAGAGATAGAAGCTCTGTCCCCCAGGATGAGATCAGAGTAGAACTGCTGTTCCTCCACACCCAGATGAGGTAAATCAGACATTTGGTGAAGATGCATAAAAATAAATAAAATATCATTCTAAAACGTAGATAAAACTAGGATAACATGAGGAAATGGCTGACTTTGGTTCTGCTGATCGACAATATGTGTCAAGGCATCAGAATAAAACCATTATGTGAGTTTTCTATGGACTGCTCTCTTTAAAGCATGGCCTATAGCACAATGAGATTTTTTTGTATCTAAAGTCGTTATTTGGCCTTTTTTGAAGGTCAACAAGCCAATACAGCATTTACAAGGATAGCCTGGACAGGTCTCCAGCCCACCATATGGACATACAAAATGATAATTCGAGATGTTTCTTTCTTTGCAGTGAGTCAGATGCCTTCAGTGTGTGTCAGTGCAGGTCTGGGATATTTAAGCCTTTAATGTGGCCACACACAAGTCATTAAATGAAAAATGTAGAGGCTTAATAAGCCTAGACTTAATTAAAAAGCCATCAAGAGCTGAAAATTGCCAGCTGGTGATTACTGGAAAATAATGACAAATTTTCTATTCTTCTGTTTACATCATGCAGACTTAGTGTTGAAGCAGCAATACAGGATCAATTTTTTCTTCAGAAATAATTTTATAGATCTTTAACTTTTAAAAAGAGAATCTATAAACCATAAAAACTGATCATTAGCTTCAATGTTTGCAGGTTCACTGCAGACATGTATGACCTCTCACCGTTTTCTTTTGCTCTGATTACTTTGCTTTAGTGTTACACCAGGACCTTCATGAGGGAAAGTGTATAAGCTATATATATATTTGGACCACTGTGGAGTTTTTTGCCCTTTCAAACTGTTCCCTTTACTTATACACCTTCTTGAGATTCATTTTTAACTTTAACAACCAGAACAGGTCACTAACAGTGAGGTATTAAAGCATTTCAGAGTCTGTCCAATGAAAAGATGGTCAGAACTTTACCATTCTGAGATAAATGGATCTAAACATTCAGAAAATGCTCTGCAGACTTTGGAGATCCATTATCAGTGTAGAATATCATCTGAAGATTCAGAGAATCAGCAGGATAGACTAGATGGGGCATTTTTGACCAAAGAAGAACAAGTGCTGGTGCTAGATCCAGTGTTTAACTGGTTCAACTTCGTGGCTATCAAAGATCTGGTTTTGTTTTCGACCGACGGAGAGCCTAGTCAGTTCTGGGTTGTTACGTAATTTAACCATGTTTGCCTGCATAATGCCCCGTCACATATGAGTAATATTATAAGGCAGCAAGACTTACCAGATTCAGTGTTGTTGGAGTTTTGAGCTTCCTTCACAGTATCGTCCACCATGGCAGGAGGTTTAACTCAACCACGCTGGTTGTTTAGTTCAGTACAATCAGATTTTTGGATGTGAAAATGTCGGTTTCTTTTGGGTCGCTCGTTGGCGCTGAATCCCAGCTTCCATTTCTGGTCCTGGAAATTGTTTCAAACTTGATTTAATTTGTTGATCAGCTTGCAACAGCCAGCTCCAGCCATCTCTGTTCCCATTTGCCTATTTAGTTTGGATCCCTGCCAAGAAACACTGCTTCCTGGCAGAGATCCAAAGTAAACACAGAGTCTGTTCCTCAGACTAATTTTGCTTGTTTTTATAAATTTTTTTTGCTTTTATTAAGATGTTGGGCCATGTTTAAACTCTATTTAAGCTCGGTAACCCAACACAAGCTGCAAAGCAGCCTGGAGCAGTTTGCAACACTGGCCCGGCAAAAAGTTGGTGTCTGGATTGAACCAGTTTTGAGATCCAGGATCCGGAGTTTAGACGGTCAAAACCCAAAAAAGCGGTGCTAATCTCCAAACTAGCACTGGAATTAGCTTGGTCGAAAAATGCCCATGACGTTTTAGAGCATCATCTGCTCTCATTCAGACCTCTCTTTCAGATTTCAGCTAGACAATGCTGAACCACACCACACGTTTCTAAATATTGCAGGTGCTTGCACTTTTTTAGACTATGCAAATGGTAGGATGAAGTTGGGGAGACTGTTCAGACATCGTGACGATTTCCAAGCCAATAATGATGACTGGCTGATAACCAATTTAGACTCCAAGAGCATTGATCTTACTGTTATCTACAGAACCGCTTCTGTAGATAACAGTCAATTGTCAGAGCACCCGACTGAAAGGAAATTGCATGCACCTGTGCAAAACCAATGTTTTTAAATTAGACTTTTACTTTGCATACCAACTATTTTGTTTGTTTTTTTTTTTTTTTGTTTGTTTTTCTTTGCTTAGTACATTAATAGTAGTGATTGTACTCAAAGTTTTAGAAATAAGGCCCCAGACTTCATGATAACACATATGGCGAAAACATGGCGCATGTGCATTCACAACTGCAGTGAATAATTTGAGCTTCAGTTTTATCTTCCTCCCCTTGAAGAGAAACCCATTGTATAAACAGAACCAATTGTTCTTATGCGCATTATTGACATAATACAGTATAGAAACAGTGTTTAACTGTGATCCCAAACACAGCATCCTGGACCAAGCGAACAGGTCCTCATACAATTTTCATTTAGTTTAGATTGCAATTTTTTAAAACATGTTCCAAGATTATAATACGTGAATGCCATGGCAGGGAGTGTGATGGGATCTTCGTATGAAGACAGAGAGGTTGTTCCCTGGTAAAAGACGTCAGCAATGAATTGATAGATGGCCTTCAGTGAAAGAGACAAAATTATGGAAAAGGCTCAGAAAGAAGAAGGAATAATAAAAAGAAACCAAAATATACTGAAAAATATGGAAAACAAACTACTGGACCAGGTTCAAGGAGTCTTGATTTTCTCCTTTGGGTAATTTGTTGTGCAGCATGTAGCAAAACCATCCAGCTGTGTAACAATCTGTGCAAAGTAAATAAAAAGTAAATACATAAAAATAGAAATAAGAGCTACTTGTTTAGCAGAGCAATGACAGTAGGGACCCAGAAACATGGGTGTCTGTCAGTCCTGCATGATCATGATGTACCCATGCAAGACGTACCCACACCCAGACAGAGGCACACTGGTTGGTTTAAACAATGTCAGCTCTCATCTACACAGCTTTATGCATTAATATTGGTTCCAGATTAGCCAGATTATGTTCTGGTGTCCTCCTCCATTCAACTCTGTTACTAGCACAGCTATAAAACTTTGTAGTGGAAGCACCGAATGCACATAAACTTAGTCAACATTTAGGATACACAACATCAACCCTAATGTATAAACTGTATTGAAAGTGTTGTTAAATATTTTTTAACTGGTTGTAGAGGTGCATCTTTATAATTCCTTATTCTGTTCCACAGTCTTCGCAGGCTGTTGTTCACATGTTACTCCTATATCCTGTTTTATTAAGGTCAACATTCCATTCAAATCCTCTTCTATTAAAATTCATTCATAATTTAGGAAATTTAGGAAAAGTTGTAAATCTTTCTGGATTGCAACTGTTACTGAACTAATCTCAGTCCGTTTGCGTCACATTGCCGTGGCTTCACAGACTCCCTTGAGGCTCTTTTAAAATGCTGCGTCACTCCGCAGCCATGGAAGTTCATTTCACGCAGTTGTTACCAGGCATGAGCTGGCCTACTTTTAAAGCCCCATCTGCATAACTATCAGGCTGTATTTTCCCAAGTCATCATGCTTTCAGCCAAGGGTGGGAGAATCCACTGGACGGCTGCATCATCTACAGGAATGTCTCAGTCCAGGTCCTCAGGACAGCCTGTCCAGCATGTCTAAAACCTGGTTTTACTCACACAAACCTGATTAAGATGAATGACCTCACTCATACAGTTCTGGTTAACCTGTTACTGAACCTCTCATATTATCCAGGTGTTACATTTACAGTACTCACAAATACTACTTTTCAAATATCTGCACTAATCTCACATCAAACAATTCAATTTATTCACAATTATATAAGAAAAGTAAATACAGTAAGCAATAAAGAAATATAGATAACAAGACTCGAATAGAGTATAACTAAGGTAAATAAGAAATGAATGAATAAAAGTAAAATATAGAAAGATTTTAAAAAACAAATAAAATTAAAATGAATCAAATGAAAAAGACAAAGCAGATTTGTAATAATCTTTAATAACTCTTTAAGTTGATTTGTAAGTTTTAAACCACAAATTTTTGCTAAATAAGATGTAAAGTTGATGCATTTACCAGACACCCACTTGAGTAAAAAGCGGAAAAACACCAAATAATCCCAGATGAGGAGTTTTCTGTGCGTGTTGAGTACACATCAACACTCTCATGTGGGATGGAAGCTTCTGGAAAAAGGATTTTTAATATGATTTATTATCTAAGTTGAAACTTTGACTATCACAATCTCATCCTAAGATTTTCTTAAGGACAAAGGATACACCATGCCACCTAAAACAAGATCTGAATAGAAATATGACTCGCTTACTCAGGTAAATGTAAAAGTAGTGTTTACTGCATTGCTGCAGTAGCAGCATGATAACTTCCAAAGTTTTGTGAAAGTGATTACAGACTCAACAAACTCATGTTTGACTCCTTGACTAAAGAAATACAGGACATCAAAATAAGTTTACGTTCACACAAAGAGATGTAAATGAATTGAAATCTATCACAGCTAAACTCAATAAAAATTGTGGAGCCAGGGACTAAAATATGATAAAGATAAATGACAGTTTGTCACTGCTCTCTACCAAAGTGGATTATTTGGAAGGACAATCAAAGAGGAACAGTATCATCATTGATGGGATTACAGAATCAACGGGAGAAACCTGGGTAGTCACAGAAGAGAAGGTGAAGAAAATGTTTGCGGAAAATATTCAACTACACAGAGGCATGGAGGTGGAAAGGGCTCATCGCGTTGGCAGACTGGGAGAGCTAACCTGAGGCCTATTGTGGTGAGATTTAACAAACACAATGACAGATTGGCTGTTTTGGAATGGGAAAAACAGCTAAGATATACCAAAATGAAGATTATACTGAAGCTGTCATGCTGAAAAGGAAAGAACTTCTGCCAAAAATGAAATTTGATGTTGCTTTTTAAGAAATGATGAACTGATCATTCACCCAAAAAACAGCACTTAAAATGTATTCTTGCTGCCAAGCTAAGCATAACTGTGGACTGTACTCAACCATACAAATGATATTATTTACATATTATTTACATATGATGGAAAATAATAGGTTACCAAAGAATGTTGCTCATAATAACATAAAAACCTTGATAATTAAATAGAATGAAATTAAAAATCTACTGGCTTAAAAGTAATATATACATTCTGGTGATAACAGAAACACATTTAGATGATATATGAAGAGAGTGAGTTTTGCAGGGCTATAATATTTAATAAATAAATAAATATGGTGCATAAGTAGCTTTTTACGTAACGGACTTCTTGCCTGTAAAAACGAGAACTGACGTAAGGAAATCAAAGATAGGTGTTTTGACGCAAGTTATCGCGCGATTTCGGCGAAATCACGCAGGATTTGGATAGGACTACCAAAACAAAGCAATCGTGAAGGTAATACAAATATTTTCGTTCATTTCTACTCTCTAGTACAATGTCGGACGCTTGCCGAGACTATCTGAGCA
>JBAMHX010030025.1:0-11875 GCA_037177515.1 Pseudomugil tenellus
ATTTGATTCAGGTGTGTTGCAGCAGAGATATTCCTAACACTCGCAGGACTGCGGCCCTCGAGGACCGGAGTTGCCCACCCCTGCTTTAGACACTAAATGGTTCAGCAGATCTTGTAAAGCACATAATTACCGGCTTCCAGTGATGTGTAGATGACTTATGTACATACTGATGCACCCCAACGCAGCATGCTGTCTGAACGCCTTTTCTGATCCACGAATGCACGTGCAAACCGTTTGGTTCTATACACTGAAATATGTCAATATTATTGAAATCGCTATTAAAAGCTGCAGTGGCAGCAGCTGGTTAGCACTGTGGCCTCACAGCAAGGAGGTTGCCAGTTCGATCCCCAGTGTGAGCAGGGATCCAACCTGGAACCTTTCTGTGTGCAGTTTGCATGTTCTCCCCGTGTTAGCATGGGTTCTCTTTGGGTACTCCGGCATCCTCCCATAGTCCAAAGACATGCAGCTTGGGAACAGGCTGATTGGAGACTCTTAATTGCCCTTAGGAGTGAGTGTGTGTGTGAATGGTTGTTCGTCTATGTGTGTGGCCCTGTGATAGACTGGTGACCTGTCCACGGTGTACCCCACCTCTCGCTTATTGTTAGCTGGGATAGGCTCCAGCCTATCGTGCAGATATAATGCCAATTTCAAAAAGCAGTCTTATGTCATGAGGTTGATCATCAAGCAACTACTTCTGCAACATTTAAGTGTTGCAACATATGAAACTGTACATCTTGTAATGTTTTAACATTCATGTACCTAAAATAAAATACAATTAAGAAAAATAAAAGGCCACAAATCAATACTGTTTTGTAGCAATGATACAGATTCTTTTAGCATGGTTATGAATTTAAAATAGTACAGCTTCTAATGGGACTGAAGAATTCAGTACTTTTCAACATTTATAAAAGGTTTGTGAAAGCCTCATGACAAATTCTGACTTAATTTTTATGCAAATTGTGCCCACTAGGATTCAACAAACAGGTTAGAACAGCCGCCATACTGGCATCCAATTTTAAATGCCACATCAAGTTGAAGCATGCAACCAGCCTTGGGAAATGTTTGCCAATGACTGATGAAAACAAAAAATCATTATCAAAGGGTAAGACTATGAGCCAAGAGCTGACTGGCAAAGTGTTTTTGATTATCTTGACTTTCAGCACATTGTTTAAGTTGACACATATTTTAGGGATTCTTTGCTGGATGTACACACACAGACACCTATAAATTTATACATGCACCTTGGGGATAGGCTGATTGGAGACTCTAAATTGCCCTGCGGTGTGAGTGTGTGTGTGCATGGTTTTTCGTCTATGTGTGTGGCCCTGTGATAGTCTGGCGACCTGTCCAGGGTGTACCCCACCTCTCGCCCGTGGTCAGCTGGGATTGGCTCCAGCCCCCCTGCGACCCCGTTCGGGAATAAGGGGTAGAAAATGGATGGATGGATGGATGGATGGATGGATGGATGGATGGATATAATATGTGTGTGTGTGTGTGTGTGTGTGTGTGTGTGTGTGTGTGTGTGTGTGTAAATAGCATCTTGTTCTCTACCACCTTGGGAGGTTTTTCCCATTTAAACTGTTTATATTATGTACAGATGTTTCTTTACACTGGACTATTCCAGAGGTTTCTTTGCACAGTTTATGATATGGTAGGTCTGAGGCTCAATGGCACCCATGGCTGTACTGCCATGATTAGTGCCTCTGTGCTTTTCTTCAGTCCAGTTCTCTGTAGCCAGTGGTTGGACTGCCAATTTGGTGATCTGTCAGTGGTACATCCCATGCAGGAAATTTTTCTTGCATGATGGCTCGTCCATTTTGTTGCTCCCTGTTTCAGTTCTTGAGACATTCACTGAGTACTTGGTACCATCTTCCTGATATATCCATGAAGGTTGGATGTTTATTCTTGGATATACCCTGATGCTCACTAGTCCTCGGCCTCCCTTTTTCCACTTAGCATATGGCTGTTGGGCACTAAATTTGGGATGGAATCTGCCATGCACGGTGAAAAGTTTCCAATTTTTAACATCTGTAGTCCGAACTTTCTTCTTTGGCCAACTTATTATCCCAACAGTGTATGTGATGACGGGCAGGGCATAGCCCTAATAATGGCCCGAATCTTGTTCTTGCCATTGAGCTGACTTCTTAGTACTTGACTTAGTCCTGCAGGTATTTGGCTGTGGCAGCTTTTCTTGTGGCCTCTTCATGGGAAAATTAAAGGTTTGTCTTGCTGGTTTTGCAGTCTTACATGACAGTTCTGTCAACAAGAAGCTGTTGATTGGCCCCGCGGGTCCTTTTACCAATGCTTTACTGTGTCTCTGCCATCTAGTGCCTACTTAGCTTAGCCAGTATAATGCCTGATGGGAGCTTCCGTGTAAAAGAGAAGTATGCTATAGGCGGATAGTAGGATTTGACTATTCCCATATGGGGATCTTTCAGTATCAGAATTGTTTATGACTTGGTCAGCCATTCAGGGTGGGTCCCATCTGTTACCAGCTGGTTCATTTGTGCCACTAAGTGCTTAATAAGTGGATCACGTTCAGTCCAGGTGCTGACCAGTTCTTCATACCCTAAGTTCATTGCTGGAGATCTTAATATCTAGACTTTTTCCTTTAAATATTTAGCCAGGAAGATTCTTTATGGTTAAATGACTGTATTTAATTTATTGTCATATGACAGAAGATAACAGTCTTATCCACCTCTTCCATCACCAAACTTCACCTCACAGAGACTGTACAAGACACAAAAACCTTGTTTTAATCACTTTCAATATACAAATTGACTTTTAAATATAAAAGATTTCAGATTCAATATACTTTCATTTTACAGGATGTGACAATCTAACACAGACTTTTCTTTTTTCATTATTAGTTTAATTTATACCACCCAGTAAACATATTTAACTTATTTGCCAACTATTGCAAAAGCAGGAAGCCCATGCTGCCAGTGTTTTGTAGCATTTTGGTTCATTTTTCGGACCTGCATAATGTGGAATCTGGGACAGCAGATGTAGGTGGCTGACTTGGGAGGGAGCCTGCAGGGATCCTTGTCTTTGGGGTCAGTAAATAGAAGTTAAGGAGGAAGCTAAGAAAAAAGCTGAGTATGCCTTGCACGTGCAAAGATTTTGCATTTGAACCTAAGCATTTTTTGTCTGTTTTATTTTTTGTTTTGGCACTCTTTATTCTTTAGTTGTCATTTTGCAGGTACTATTGAATCTTCATTTAGCAGTCTGTTCATGCATACATAGCCTCAATAAGAAATGTAAATGTCTTTTAATAAACAGGAGGCTGTTTTGTACATGTTTACAGTTTTCTTCATCAGGTAAACTTTGGACACCTCATCCAAAGTTTACCCACTAGAGCAGAACCAGAGTCCATTGTGTTAACTTCCAAGCCTCACTCTGCTCTGTAATGAACCAAATTATAGTAAGGCCCAGAGATGTGGTGGTTAGGACCGGCGGTGATCCAAGAAAACCTGTCATTTTTATTGGCAGAAGAGAGAGTGAGTTTGGGCCTAGCTTTTGAGACACAGAACCAATACTGTTTTGGAAGAGCCAAACACCCCTACACATGGCTGGAGGAGATTTTAGGACTGGCCACCTGGATTTTCTTTCCATCACATCCATCAGTGGAAAGTTA
Source organism: Pseudomugil tenellus (assembly GCA_037177515.1). NCBI lineage: Eukaryota > Metazoa > Chordata > Actinopteri > Atheriniformes > Pseudomugilidae > Pseudomugil > Pseudomugil tenellus. The sequence continues at coordinate 3,638 of JBAMHX010030025.1, forward strand.
AGCTTTATCACCTGTAAGAAGAATCCAAAATGCTCTCAAATATCTCTCATCATCACTTCCCGCCATTAGTGACCACATTATATACATTTTTTTTATAAATTACTTTAGAAATATACTTTTGCCTTTTTTTTGCTTGCCGTCAGGATATAAGAAATGGGGATATTTAGTTAACTTCCACATTTCATTCTAAACCTACTTCTGTGGCCATCAGTATTACAAAGCCAGTTCAATGGCTGTTCACCTTGAGGGGTCCCTTGAAGATTGGCTTCACTGGTACTGACTGATATGGACTACCGCCCAATTTCCTTTCGGCTAATTAACTTGGCTACAATACTAGTGGCAGTCCTTATCAGCTCCCGTGCCTTTTCCTCCCTGTGTACTTTTTTCCCCTTCTTTTATTTATTTATTTCTTCTTGTATTTTAGGTTAGAAGCTCAGTGAGATAGCTCACCCATAGTGACAGGCCACTCATACAGATAGGTTTCACATTCTATGTCCCTGATAGCAGATGCTAAGCACCATGAGGATGTACTTATCATATCTGTCTCAATTTTCAATAAAGTATGAAAGGAGAAATTATCTTGATCAAGTGAGGCACAACACCCTTAGCAGAATAATTTCAATGAAATAGGAAACAGATAATGTCTACACATATCCACTTTCCTTCAGCACAGATACACACACACACATATACACAAACATATTTGTGTGTGTCTGTGTATTTAAATAAGTATTAAAGAATTAAAGTATTAACTCGGAGCACCACATTAGATCTGATCCTCATAATTACTGATGATCATGCGATCATGATACTCTGGGAGTTTCACAACTTTGAGGGAATGGCTTTAAGAAAATTGTGTATCAATAACTGGTTGGTCAAACCTTTTAACAACCTGTATTTGTAGCACATTTTTATTATGGATGACTACATATTACAGTTTGTTTTCTTAAAGGAGAGGAAATGTAAGAAAGTTTTGTCATGCAGAGTCCTCAACCAGCTGGGAGAGCACTTTCCCTTGCAGCAATGTAGCTAAATTTGGAGTGTGGCGGAAGTTTTGAGGAACAGCTGTAACTCGATCAGTCTTGGCACACAAACACCCAAGAAATGCTTGTTAAATGAATTCATTTAGAGGAGTCAGCTTAAGGTGCACAATAAGGATCAGTCCTTGTTTTCTAAACCCCGACAAGCAACTGGATATAAATGTTGCTTCACTCTCTGGAAAATCCAATATGTTGGAAACCGCACAAGGCTGTGCTGTATTCATGAACCGTGGAGGATATATCAGGTCAGGCATCAAAGTGTTGACATTTGATTATGTGTCAGGATTGTTTTTTTTTTCCTCTCCCTTCTCCCCCTTAGACTTGTGCTGGGGTAAAGATGTATTCAAATGAAGGTTTCAGGATGTGTGATAAAAAATAATAATAAGGTGTTAAGCTTGGGAAATGAATTGGAATTGAGAGGAAGAATAAAGAGCATCTGCAAACATATACAAAGTAATTGGATTCTGACAAGTAAGCCTCAGTAATTCATAAATTTCCAAGGCCTTTTCTTTTCCATGTGTTATTCCCTTCAGCAAAGTCAAATAGGCAGAGCACTATGACAAGTCATGAACAACCAATTTATATTTTTATTCCACCTGCAGATCTCCAGACAAATGCAACAAATGTTCTAAAGTTCCCTATTAAACTCCAATGCAACAATTCAAATGAAAATATAATTAATTACATCAAAACAGCATGACTGTCATGTGGTAATGTGATCTGTAATCAGTGTGTGACTCGCTTATTATTATTTTGTCTATGATGACATCAAATATCTGAACTTATATATTGCAAAACAATAGCATTGCTGGTGAAATCCCTGCATGGTTAAATATATTTTAGAGCCTTCAAACTAGCAATACCATTTTACTAAGAAGCAAGCATATACATTTTGATGTATATGTTTATTAAATGTCCTAGCAAGAATTCTAAAAGCTTCCAAAAATGATCAATGAAAAATAATAATGGTACATAAGTGAGGGGATGTATTCAGCCTAGTCTCTTCCAGGAGATGGAGCCAGTTTGCCAATTGTCCCCACAACCTTGTTTCTATAACATTTACATCCTTTCAAAAGCATCAAAACAGAATCACAAATGACTGTATTAGAGGATTTAACTGTCTTACCAAATGAGGTAATCTTGTGGGTGTCATTAAATATGGTGGCACAGTTAGGTGTTTCCGTAGTAACTGCTCTCTTTTACCACTCAGGATTTTCTGATATGCTTTTTCCCAAAATATGTTTTTGAAAAAAAAAAAACATTTTTAAATCAAGCAACACAAACTTTAGGAAATAGGACATTCATAAGACTAAGCTAACTGAGCTCTCTTTAAATAAATGAAAACACAACCAAACATGGACACACGCACTAATTGTTTGTATATTGATTTATATTTGTTATTTAAATGTTGTTTTAGAGGATCTTGTGAGGTAAAACAATTACTTAAAGGAAATTAAGGCTTACACCGGTTAGTTGAAAGTCACTGTTAAGACATATTGATCTTTTTTAAATGTATTTCTCGACAACCAGTTCATAAGTAGTTTTAGTAGATCTATTGTTACACACTACAAATACTCAGTCTATTGCTTTGTAATCACCCACAATAAAATGAAAATTAGGGACAATGTCAAACACTTAGAAACATGAAGCTGGTGACTGAACGGCTGATTATCTGGTTTATGAATGGCCATTGGTTTTTCCCAAGGTCCAGCAACTTTTTGAGCTATGGTCGGGGAAGGCAACTCCAGTCCTATAGAGCTGCATTCCTGCAAGTGTTGTGAGATTTCCTGCTACATCACACCTGACTCAAATCAATGGGTAATTGGCACACTTGTGCAGTTTTTGATGTCAAGCTCTCCACAAGTCTACTAATTAAGTCTAATGTGTGTCATGTGTGTTGGAACACTGAAACTTCCAACACTTGCAGGCAGTGTTTTGCCTGAACGCGTTCAATGAATGGCGTTCACTGAACGGCGTTCACTGAACACGTTCATATTTATGGTAAATGTTGAACTTAACGATTCAGTTTTCATACAGTGAACATGAACGAGAGCGACGCTCACTTTGGCAAGGATGAGTGATGTACGAAGTTCACGTTCACGCTCATTTGAAAAGTCAGTACAGTCTACAAGAAACACCATGACAACAAGCATGACTAATACTAGTTCCCGCGATTCATCCATCCATCCATCCATTATCTTCTACTTATTGAATGAGGTCGCGGGATGGGAGCTGGAGCCAACCCCAACTTACATTGGGTACACCCTGGACAGGTCGCCCCGCGATTCAGACTCAGCTAAAGCCAGCAGGGCAGATGCTACCGCGCAATGCGATGATGTTGTTTCTCTCAAAAAGTAAACACAGAAGACTAAAACCTAACAGGAGTAACCGAGAGATGAGAAAATAGCAAGAAACCGGTGGTCATAAGCCAATAAGATAATCATCCAGAGACATCACCGCAGGACATAGGGCTCTCCATGTCGACTACAGATCCCTCCTGTACCCAGCCGTGTGTCTCCTTCAGACATGCGGGGTCCTCATTCTACGCTCTCCGGGTGAAAAAGTTTTGGTCAATTTCATTGTTTGACCAGCTGACCAGATCCAAAATTATTTTATCAAGAAGAAGTGCAGAGAGATGCTCTTACTAGAGAAATACACATAGACAGACAATGCAAAGGATCACAGGAATGAGAGGGAAGAATAAAGCGTCTGCCCCACTCTGAAGACGGAAGAAAATAATTTTCATTATATTATGATCTCACATTAAAATCTATTACCTATTTCAACATTATTTTTCTCTTGGATGAAATAATTGTCTCTTGATTCTTTATTGGTTTATTTGTTTAGTTTTGGAGTGGCAGTGACTTACTGGATGGTTAAGAAGAGGTTTTATTGAGAACTAAAGAAATGCAACAAATGAACGTGAACTCGTTCTTTTTTAGACACGTGAACTTAGCTCATTTTTTTTTAAAAAAAAGTGCGTGAACTAGTTGATTTTTATCTGTGTGAACTGAACTTTGAGCTAGTTCTTGTTAAGTATGAACTGGCACAACACTGCTTGCAGCTCTTTAGGACTGGACTCATTTTTCATGTATGCGAGAGGATTTCATTGTTTGATGTTGTAATGTCTTCCTTGAGAACCTATCTGTAAGCTAAGTTTCCCATTAGGATTAATAATGTGACTTGACCATTAACATTTCGAATAGCTCCATTGTTTTTTAAAAGTCTGAAAATTGCAGATTAGCACATAAAAATAACATTGAATAATAACTCTAGACAGGTGATGCTACTAGATGAAGCCAATCTGGATATGTTGCAATGTATTATGTTGATAGTGGATTGAGGCATTCATCTCTTGATGTATTTCACCATATCATCAGTGACATAAGCCATCAAGGGTTTCACGTCTTTCACCGTTATACCCCTGACCCAGGCATCCCAATAGAGAATGATCAATTCAGAAGACATAAGCCAGGTGCTTGCCACTGTGAATCTACCACCATCTGGGAGCCATTTCTGCAACCTCTAGTTATGGCTTTTCTGTTTTGTGCTTTAGTAATGCCCAGGAGGGGTTAGACACAATGATCTTCCTTTTGAAGACCCTGCTTCCCACTTCAATGAGCACGCACCTTGCATGCCACCCCTGCCTGAAGCAATACTCTCAGCTTAGAATCCCTGTCTTCCTTTAGCTATCCTTCTCTATCCTCTCTTCCCAGGGCAGTGAGCTCAAGTTGGCCATTTCACCTGCTTGGATTTTTCAAAGAACAGCTCAGTGTCTGGTCTGATGCATGTCTCTATGACGCCTCCTGGAACTTGACTTGTTTGCCCAGATCCATCGTCATGTCCCAGTCCCAGTCATGTCCCCGAGAAATGTCACAGCATTTTCTTTGGACCAGAGATTATCTATTGCTTGAATGAATGCTATTTAGCATTTTGATGGCTGGAGGTGCTTGCTCTGGTCGATAGCACTGCTTATGGACTCAGCAACCACTTTCAGTGACTAGTTGTCAAGTTGTCAAACAAATGACGGATAATGTTTCAGTCAGGGAAGTTGTAGGCCTTCTAATGTAAGCCTATTAAACTCCATTACAGAACTTGACATTACTATGTCTCTCTGCTGAGGACAGACAGTAGGATTGGTTTTATAGTAAACCAGAAACATGGCATTAAGCTGTATTCTAAAGAGCAGGTCTATGAAATATTTCAGTGTTTAAATGCTAAGACTTCTTAAAAAAATGAAAACACTACATAGTAACCTACTGAACTAAATTTTCAGGTTTTTACAGATGTGTGTTTGTTTTCTGTTGTTGATCATGCTCTTTCCTACCTTTTAATTGTCTGACAGCATTTAATTACCTTCACACCTGTCACAAAATTACATGCTTCATGTTGAAGACAACACGAAGCATGATGCCATATCTGCTAGGCCATCCATGATTAGCATCCTCTGCTGATGATTCAATCCAATTACATTTCAATCAAGTGAAGTATGTGTGGGGTGTAACTGAATTGGAACTGCTCCTAATTTGCATAATTCTTTTTCTTATTTTATTGAAAGATGAACTAAAGTAAGCTTACAATCAACCTGCAAAGACACAGTAGTGGGAACATACTTCCCAAACCACTTGAGGAGAAAAAGCAGCTTGAAGCAAAATGGAAGACATATTAAAGAAAGACATTCAGCTTGAACCACCTGTGCATTGTTATTCTCAGTAGACCAATCCAGACGATAAAAGCTGGAGCCTAAAAATTTTAACCATTTGGTTAAAGTGGAAAAAAAGCACTAGCAAATACAAAAGAGGGAACCTATTCCAAGTCACTGAGCAAAATTTCATGGAAAATATAACTTTGGCTTAAGATAAGGAATCATCCTTTTGTTTTCAAGTCTTTGTTTCTGTCCCCACTTGATAAAAATTTAAACAGGTCTGACAGTGGCTGAAAAGCTAAATCTACCATTAAAGCCTAGGAGACACACAAGAGGAATATAGTAGAAAAAAATCAAAACAAACAAAACACAAATAGCCACATTAAAATATCTTATGTAGAATGCATATGTGTGTTTGAATGTTTGATTTTTTCTTCAGTGTATATGCATGGCAGACTTTTGGCATGGAAACATTGTATGTGAATGGTTAAGTGCAAAGATATTAAGCATATTTTGAGCACATTATTTTTCTGCTATTCACATGTATTCAGGTGGCTGGTATCTTTTGTCTTCATAGGAAATTGAATGAACTCTTTATTGACTGCAGATAACCATCAGTAGCAGACTCCTTTGTGGTGACAGATTCAGTCTTACTTTCACTATTATAATGCTTGGTGACATTTTATCAGATGAAAATCCCCAAAAACTAATCTAAAATCTTCCAATGTACTATTTGGTTTTTTTTAGTAATGCATATTTAGGATTTTGCACATTAGAGAATTTTCTCTGTTTAAAACAATGATGTACTCAGCTTAATACCAACAAATAATGAAAACATTACAATATCTGGCAAAGACAGAGTACTTTCACATCATGTAAAAGCGCAAATTGCCATTTTGTGGGTCACAAAAACAAATAGATCCCTGAGGATGTGATCGCCTACGTACCAGCACATTGTTTTATTCGTAAATAGTTCCCTTGTGCTATAAGAGATGTGAGTCATTTAACCAAATCTAAGCAGCAGCATTTATTGTCAATTTCTAGTTGTAGACTTGACCGAGGGGGGCGGATAAAAGTGCTAAGCAGATGGACTCATTACAACCACAAAGATTTCCAAGCTTTTAACACTCCAGATAAATGTTTAAGCATAATTATGCATTAAAAACAATGTTTGACAATTAAAATGAACATGATTGTATTGGTAGCTACACCTGAGTTTTATGATCACTTTTCAATTTCATATTTTTGTGCTTAGGCACCTGAGTACAGCATGATTTTACTTTAAACAGACACTTCACATGCTCACATATATTAATTTGTCATTACTTTTTTTGTACAAAAATAAAAGCTATTGTATAAGATAAGACACTCTAGACCAATGTTTGGCATCTCCATCATGAGCAGCAGTCCTGCAAGTCTGCAAGTCCGTATCTTTAGCTATCTTCAGCCAATTTCAACAATTTTGGTATCAAAATGTTCAGCTCATTTAGCAGAAGTATGCTTTCAACTTTTCAACCTTCAAACATTTCAACTTTTTGAAATATTTTACTTTTAATACAAATTTCAGCCCCATTAAAACCAATGACGGAATGTTCCAACTGCCGCCAGTCCCACTCCATTTCATTTTTGCCTTCCCCTTCTTCAAAACGCTACTCCTTTGGCATACTTTCAGCTAGAAACACCATTCAAACTTTAAACAATTCACAAGAAATTGGGCGATTGAAACCATATTTTGTTTTGAACTATGTTTTACCATTTTTTTATGACCGTTCAAAAATCATAAACCTTTTTGGCGTTTCATCTGTGCTCCCCACTCTATATTCAACTGTAAATTAATCTCTTCAACAATTCAAACAAATTCTTATAACCTCTTCAGCTTTTGTCCAACTTACACATCAAAACGCAGGAAAACTTGTTGGCTTTCCCCCAAGCCAAGAATGAAAAAGCTGGGAGCTACGGATTTTGAGGTACAGCTGTCCAAGCACCACAAAGTCTGCTTTCGGCCTCATTGACTCCCATTATAAAGTAAACTCTCCAGCAAGGCTCTTTTTTAAGGTCGTTTTTAAATCGCCACCGTTTAAATTCTGTTCACAGTAGTGAAAAATAAATTACATCCCTGCATATCCAGAAGTGTCAGGGTGGTGACGTTGAAAGAATTTTTCGGAAAAGTCTTACGGTTTGCTCACAGCGGTGAGGAGTTGGGAGGGTCAAACGCTGAAAATCACCACATTTCTCTCTTCTCTGTCCGCTTCTGTGACCTTTCAGTTAGATAGAGGGTACCGTTGCTGTGGATACTCTAAGGAGCTGGCAGCCAGCAGCACCAGCTGTGTGTGTTTAAAATGGAGTCACGCACAGACATCAGCTTATACAGTAATATAAAGTGTTTTAGAGGAACACAAAGCATTTAATGATCAATGATCACGCGTTAGCGCACCTGTTCTTTTCGATTCTTATATAAACCATGGATATTATTGGTTCTTTAACACTTAGAGGCCGGTTCTGCCGAGATTTCTCGGATGACGTGTCTCACGCGGGGGACTATTAAGAGCAATT
>JBAMHX010030026.1:0-11874 GCA_037177515.1 Pseudomugil tenellus
TTAGAAGAGATGGCATTCATCCCACTCTAGATGGAGCTGCTCTTATTTCCAGGAATATGAAGGATTCAATTCATCATATAAACCCATGACTACTCAGGAGTGAGATCAGGAAGCAGAGCATGATTGAAGTCGCATGTACGTTGGGATTTGATTGTTTTTGAGCAGTTAAAAGACTCTGTATTGGGGGATGTAGCTACCAACCTTAGTTAGTGTGGGGTGGAGACTGCGGCTATTCTTATTTCAAGAGAGTTTAAAAAAGTTACTAGTTTTGTTCAGTGTCCAAAAGAAGGAAGTTACTCATTTTTAAATACCAAACTTGTGTCTTATTGCAGACAGAAAGTGTTTTCAACAGTAGCAAATTATAATGAATTGAGTTGAATTGAGCTATTTTTGCCATTTATGTGGTGTTTTATACATTATTATAGTTAGATTCCCAATTTTATTTACTACATTATCCCCAAGACCTTAGAAAACATTTTCAAAATGGCCAAGAAGTTGTTGATTATAGCTTTGTGTGTTTTTATAATGAAAATATGTAAACATTATGTCTCGATTTATATATTTCTCTCAATTTATGGATCCATGGCATTTTTGACATTCATTTGACACATTTATAACATTAAAGATCAGGTTGTTCTGAAGAAAGGATATGAATTTCATAATGGTGACTTACAAGATGTCCATTTTATTATAATACACAAATATTTCCTGGCGAGGATGACTCCAAAATGCACACCTGGGCATTGAATGGTTAAAATAAAGATTGTAGTGAACTTTACCACTCTTTGTTACAGTTCGTAACAATTTATATATATATAATGTGCTCACAAGGGAGTGGATCCTTTAAACAACTGGGAAATATGATGCAGATAAAACATTCCAAGATATGTCGGCACTGTAATGAAGTAATATGAGTGCTCTCAGTTTATATTGTCCCATTAATTAATATTGGATGATCTGACAAACTTTTCTGCCAGCATTCCTTCGTCCTTTTGCTGCAGCAATAGTGTTGCTTTTAGCCTGAATTATATTTTTAAATTCCTCGTATTTTTGGAGAATGTTAGTCTGTTCCTCCATGGTAAAAAACGCTGCTCTGGGTTTGTCCATGTTTGCAAACTGTCTGAACCTCCAAGCACCACCTCTTTTATGTGTATCTTATGTGGAAAGGTTTTGGTTGAGTTAACAAGTTGATAACCAGTTTCATAGTACACAATGTTTGGCTTTGTCAATCTTTGGAAGCTCTTCAACTAAGGTGAAACTTTGAACTTGTATAGAAACATGAAACAATATAGAAAAACTAACTTTCTTCTTGTCTTATTGATTCATGGCTTGTTTTCCCTTCTATACCATTGGAGTACTGGCTATGCCCTGATATTGTTATCAGCTTAAATAATGACAATATTTCAGCATAAAAAGGGGCGAAGCATATTGAGCTGAAACCGCCTGTTTTTCCTTTTTATTTAAAAAGCTTTTCAAAAGATGTCAAACTAATGGAAAGAGAAGATAAATTTGAGTTTCTGAACATTTTATTGTTCCAGTTTTCTGTAATGTTCTAGCGAGTCCCACAGCTGGTGCTCAATCGCTGGTTCTGTCAGAATAACGGTGTGAGCAGTGGGACGTGATGACCTTTGACACCTGCTTAGAACTTCAACTCCTACGGCATCTCTCCCTCCATCCTCCCACTCATAGCTCTTCTAGCCATCGTACAACCCACCAAACAGCCCGTGATCATCTTGGTACTGTCTAATTTCAAAGTGTTATATGATAAGTCACTCAGGATTGTGGGAGAGAAAAAGAAATGCTCAGAGTCAGCAGGAGCTGTCAGTCACAGATAATGTTGTTAATGCTGAGATTTTGCAGAGGAAGGCCTGATTTTTATATTTACTTCTGTAGTGCTGAATTTTGACAATTGCTGGTTTTATATTGTTCAGTTGACTTTGCTCCACTGTTGGGATAAACAGTCGAATCACCAGGGATAGAACACAACACAATATTCATAGTTTTATACACAGTTACTGTCTCAGAGGCATGTTAGACAAACTACAGACAAGCCTAATGTTTGATAGCTTTAAATGTTTTTCTTCAGCATACTAATACCTGAAAATAGACTTTGGTCTTTTAAAAAATTATATATTTTTTTTTTCTTAAAAATAATCAGACCATGGCTGCACCTATAGTCATGAATCTAAAGCAGGTAACATCATTCACAAACACATTTCAGTTATGGTAGTTTAACACAACATTGTTCATGTTTTTACACTTGGTTGAAATGCCTTAATGTGTTAGTATGCACATGTAGGCATTGTTGTACTTTTAACTCTGTTAAATTCAGCACACTTTTTCAATTTCACAAGTTAAACAAATTAGCAAAGTGAGTCAGCACATTAATTTGGGAAAAGCCAAACTATGAAAAGTGCAGTGCGTCGGTTTGAAGACAGCACTTTTTGAAATAGTTTAAATACATTAATTTTCAATTTTAGGTCATGTAGTTTTTTCTTTTGGCATTCTCTTTAATTTTTAAATTATGTTTTAGGCTTTGTTTCTTTGGTTGTTAGTCTAGATGTGTTATCCTTTATGTGTTAGACTGGTCGGATCTGCTAGGTATTTAAGAACCCTTTGTGTGTTGTTTGTTAGGTCAGTGTAGTTCTTTCCTAGGTGACTAAGTTTGTGTTTCTTAATATTTAAACCATTAGATTTAAATTATTTTGAGTTACCTTTGTGACTTTGATTTGTTTTTGTTCATTTGACCTATTTTAAGGGTTTTAGCCAAAACATTTCTTTAAAAAGAGCACACCATTTCCTTTTCTAAATCACAAGCTAGTTGAAAAGGTTGTGCAGGTAAATTTGATTCATGTGCCCTCCCCGCCACCAGGTTTGTCAGGACCATGTCTGCCTCACAAAGAACTTGTACATTAATTGAATGACTGTTTTTGCGGTTCACATAGGCAACCTCATTCTCACACAAAGTCCTTATAGCAACATCAGTACAGTCAATTGTTCAGATTAGGTTTGGGAAACCAAACATTGCTGCAAAAGGCCTTCTGATGTTGGTCTGTTCTCCCACAGTGTCGGTAAAACTTCATGTATCAACTTATTATTTTAATCATGTTGTCCAAAGCAGCCGGTGACCGGCGATTTGGGCACTAGAACACTGGACCCACTTCCGTACATAACTGTAAGAACACTCCTCTCCAGAGTCTAAATTGGTTTATCGGGCAGTCATCATTAGCTAGGAAATCCTCACAATAGTCTTCAGTGAAAGCACATCCATTGTGACACATTACGCTCATGTGTATATGTGTATACCTACTCAGTAATTACTCAGATTGCTGGACACCCTCTCACAATTAATGTGCTAATAAGCATGATGATGTTTTTAGTATGAGTGTACTATGCTTGAATGTTTAAATACATATTAATTAAATAAATAATTCAGTGTTTGGGGATGTAATCAATAATCTGTGTTTCAGTGTTTTTGATTACAGTAACAGAAAGTGACTATAAATAGTAACAGTAACTATTGTGAATGATGATCATTAGTCTAATGTGGATTAAATACATTATTTTATCAGCTGTGCAGCCGGTTTTCCCTCACCAAAGTGTTTCTATGCAAGGTCCAAAGTTAGAACTGCGATACGCACTCTTCTGCATCAAGTTTATTTTTATAAATCCCTAACTTTGCGGAGTAAAGTTCTTTCTTTCGCAAATTTCAAGCCTGTTTTTTGCTTAATACTATTGAAACTCTGTAACATAAAAAAATTTTTCAAGATAAACTAAAATAAATATTTAAAATTACACCCAAACTATCATATTGCTTGCTTTAATGCTGGACAAGTCAAATAAATGTATGAAAGTGAAAAAAAAAAGGTATCATTAAGTGATGTTTTGCATCTGGACTGCACAGTCTTCCAGTAAGAAGGATGGTATTCATACACCACAGGCATGGTCCATAATGATATGATTTTCTGGTGGCTCTAAATTGATGTCTTGGATGAGGTTGAATGGTTGTTTGGCTCCAAAATTGTCCTGTGATTAAATTTATTTGCATCACTGAATAAATATTTCTCAATCGCAAATAAAAGCACTTGCACATAGACAACTCTGCATAAAAGTGCCACAGTGCTTATTTGTGTGCCACAAAGATGAAATCTAACTATGAAAATAACTAAATCATAATCTTGGATTAAGATTGAGTTTGAAGTCTGCCAGTCATGTTTCCATGGACACAAACATTCAGGTAAAAGCCTGATGGAATAAGAATGATTTTTTTAAACATATAAATCAGAAGTTTTTAATCAGGTCACGCTTATTATTTGGATTAAAATTTAATTATGATCAAACAGGTTGCCGGTTTGATCCCCGGCTCGGTCGATGGCCTATCTTTGCGGAGTTTGCATGTTCTCCCCGTGTTAGTGTGGGTTCTCACCGGGTTCTCCGCCTTCCTCCCGCAGTTCAAAAACATGCACCGTGGGGATAGACTAATTAAAGACTCTTCATTGACCTTAGGTGTGAGTGTGTGTGTGCGTGGTTGATCGTCTATGTGTGTGGCCCTGTGATCGACTGGCGAGCTGTCCAGGGTGTACCCTGCCTCTCGCCCGTTAGCTGCTGGGATTGGCTCCAGCCCCCCCGCGACCCTGTTCGGGAATAAGCGGTAGAAAATGGATGTATAGAAATAAATTCAGACATCAGGGGGTAAATAAATTTAGTGTCTTGGCTATATTGTGCTATTTGTTGCATCTTTAATTTTTTTTTATCTTGCAGTGATGAAAATGAAAAAGATTACCTATTTTTTCATGTTCTTGATGATAATATCAAGAAATTGGACAGGATCCATATTTATCTGTGATATCTTGCAAAACCTGTTGAGAACTTCTCAAAGATCATTTGCCCCAGCTGCCTGATAATTTATTGTAGATTTACATCTCAGAATGATAAAGAATCCTTAAAAAAATCCCAGATCCAGATGGCAACCCAGATCATTCACAAAATTTTATGGATTCCAAGTTAGACCAAGAGCTATTCTCTGAAAAAAAAGGTGCAGTAATTTTTGCATGAGGCTGCTGAAAAACAGACAGAAAGATAAACAACAGGAAAAAGATAACCCTCCCCTGGCTCTCACAGAGGTAACAACTTTGTTCAAGCTCATATAAACAGTAGAGATGTTATGCTCGAGCGCTCTGCTTGAGCTGCGTATCGGGCATGTGAAACGAAAGACTTGCGAGCATAGTTTAGACCTCTAGATTCAGCATGTCAAATGTCACATGACTACACGAATCGAGGCCTCGTTAAGTCATTTGTGCCTGTCGAGCACTTCGCAGGAAGTTTGAGGGACTAAGCCTGTCGATGTCGCAATGATTTAAAAACAGTCCGAGATGCTCAGAAAAGCATATTTTTATCAGAGGAGGATATTCTGTTAGCCGTTTGCATCATTACAATTATAAAACAGTTAGATTCAAAGCATCAAATTAATTAGGGGTGTAATGATCCATCTAGTACGTTGATAGATCGATTGATATTCCTATGATCTCACAACATCGATCTGTGCTCAGCTAGTTGTTTTTAAAAACGCCATATACAGATCTACTATAATTTGAAAAGCTGTTCAATCAATTCTATCGATATTAAGAAATTAGACTTTGGATTAAATAATGTATAATTGTCTTTAATGCATTTATTTTCACGCTTTTAATGATAAAGACATTGAACGTGACTCGATTTAGTCTACCTGTTCCTGACGTCATGTCATGGCAGGTGGTAGAGGGGAAAAGAGCTAGCAGGGAATTATCCAGTCACCATTGTGATCCAGTGCAAAAGTATAGACAATTTGAACACTACACGTGTCAAACTCTGGGCTGAAGTGCATTTGTATCTGGCCCTCATGATTATTTTAGAATATTTTTATTAATGATGCGCCGATACACTGATAACACAAATACATATTCCACAATGCAACGCTTCAGTTACCTTGCCGAACGCTTACCACGCCAATGAAGTCCAGCTTTAGAAAAAAAAAGTCTTGAAAAAAAAGCTAGCTCCTCGCGACGTTCAACATCTTCATGTATTCTGTTAAACTAACTATGCAGTAACCCAGCGGCTGGACGAGTTTATGAGATTGACACTGATTTAGGAAGACTTTATTGCAAACTCTCATGCTGAAAGAACTGACATGTCCAACACTGCACAGCTGGACATGTTCACCATGAAGTCGACGCCAGTTTGTATGTTAGAGAAAATATTGGAAGTTAAACTGATGCATGTGACAATGACTGAAAAAGACCGTTTTGAAAACATGTGCAACCTGCATGAAACTGGACAAACTTACTGGAATTCCAGCTGATGGAGCAGCGGCTATGTACAGTGGAAAGGTGGGCCAGTGGGAAGAATGGGAATGAAGATGCAGGAAGATAACTACTGGTGAGTTCCCAACAGATCACTGCATTATACACCAGGTTAGCACTGTGTAGCAACATGCTGGAGATGGAGCATGTAATGAGCTCTGTAACGCAAATCATAAACTTCATCCCAACTAAAGGTTCAAATCACAGCACTTTCAGTCCTTTATGCAGGAGAGTGATTCAGTTTGCCAACAATCCTCATCATACCGAGGAGCGTTGTGGGAAAAGTTCTCAAAGTCACTATCTGCCTCACATTGTAAAAGTTTACTATTATGTACTGTAAGAAAGTTTTACAGTTACATCTGGGCCTTTAAGGATAACCGGTATGCCGATGTGGCCCTTGGTAAAAATAAGTTTGACGCCCCTGGCTTACATAATTCCGGCTGCAGCAGCAGAGGGATTGCGACTCCTCAGCATGTTTAGTCAAAAACTTTATACATGATTCCCTTACAAGAAACAGGAATCTAGTAAACTTCACCTGCTCTGTCCAGTATGCAGGTATTTATGACAATCGCACTGGTTGAATTTGATAGTTGATTAAATAAGTTGAAAGATATTCTGAATCAATTTCAAGTCACTGAATTGTTTCGGATTGTATCGTTCTAAATGAACCGGTATCGTTCATGAATTGTAAAGGCTACCATGAATCATGATCTGAATCGAATCGTTATTAAAATGAATCGTTACACCCCTAACATGAATATAATCCTAGATTAAACTGCATTTAGTTGACAGACACATTAACTGACACATGACTGACAGCTGTAGCTTACGTGATTTTTTTATGTGTTTCTATGACAACACTGAAAGTTAGTGTCAAGCGTTGTGGGTTTTACTCTTTCTTTCATTTTTCCGGATATATATCATTGAATCCTTGGACTGTATCTCATAAAGTTCCGGCCATAAGTTGTTAAACTTAGTTAAAACTATTCAAGTTTACGTGG
This sequence comes from Pseudomugil tenellus, assembly GCA_037177515.1. Classification (NCBI taxonomy): domain Eukaryota; kingdom Metazoa; phylum Chordata; class Actinopteri; order Atheriniformes; family Pseudomugilidae; genus Pseudomugil; species Pseudomugil tenellus. The sequence continues at coordinate 7,340 of JBAMHX010030026.1, forward strand.
ATCACATAACCCGGAAGTGGCGACTGGCAGGCAGACAGCGACAGACCGACAGGAAACAACAGACAGACACGAAAAAAAGAGACATCACATGAGCTTAACAAAGGATATTTGTGCCTGTTGGTCTTATGTACATCTGGTTTACATGACATACTCAGTATTTACTAATTTTATCTTCTTCACATGGAGAAGGCTGATATGTGATGATGTTGTTAAACATCAGTAGCCTACTACTACGAAACGTGGATTCTTTGCAACCAGGACAGATTACCAAAATACTCACAGCATAGACACATTTATATGTATTTATAAAAATGGAGTGGGGCATATGTTGGCGCACGCCTCTCCGTATGAGCCTTCTGGATGCAAGATGAGAGCGTTTAATGATTTTTCAGCTCCAATGGTATTTTTATCACTGCCGTCTATCAGTTTATTGATAGTCACCACGCGGTGTGTTAGCGCAGCAGCGCTGGCTACCCTGGATAATAATCAAGTAACGGAATTGATGATTCACTGACTTTTTTTATGTCATGCAATCAACTGCACCCCTAATCTACACTAATGTTGCACGACAGCCCGATTGTATGTTTATGATAAGAGACAAGAAGACAAAATAAATTTTAGTTTATTGAACACCTTGTCAATGACGAGACAGTAACGAATCATGCCAGTGCTTTCCTGCTGCTGCATTACACTCCTACTTACTGTTCCTTACTGCATTACATTTCACTCCTTCAGCTTTGACTTGATCAAATGTTTCAACACAACGTGTTAAACGCAGGTGGTGGGTCAAACTTAACTCGTTGTTTCATGAGACTTCGCAAATCCCATCCGTAATAAAAGTTAGAGATGTAATCATAATTGCAACTGGATTAATATAATTTTTCACATTTAAATATTGCTAGTGAAAGTTTACTCGTGGGGAAAAAACATGTTATGTTTTGGGTGTTTTGTATTGGTTTCTTGTTTTATTTAATTGAGTTTCCTTTTTTAGTTTCTTTCATTAGTTCACCAGGGGTTAATTAAGTTATTGCATTCACCAGTTTTGAGTTTTGTTCTTAGTATTTAATGTCCTGAGTTTCTGTCACCAATGCTGGATCATTAGTTGTATTTAGCTGTTGTAGTTAATTGTAGTGTTTGTTGTTTCATGGCTCCCAGGCCTATTTATGTAATTAAAGTCAAGTTTGTTTGCATTTTGGCTGCCTCCTCCATCCTGCATTTGGGTCCTCACCTCCGTACCACCACCACCTACTATAACAGATAATAACATGGTCCAAATATTGGAGGGCGAGGGAATAGCAATGATGATTGCTTAAAGTTCCCAATTCTTTTCAGTTAGAAAATGACCAAAAAATAGCTCTTAATTACATCTTTGCAGATTTGTGTTTTGGGATTTTGATTTTCTATCATATTTAATGTTCTTCTTGCTACATATTAAAGATGAGTAATGCAAAAAAAAAAAAAAGATCTTAATTCTGTTGTTTCAAATTTATTTTTAGGGAATTGTAGCCAGTATGATCTGAATTGCTCCTCATTTGCACCCTAAGCATAAACATGTGCATATTGAAACACATAAATTATTAATCATTAACTTTCTAATTTATCCATTTCAAATGAACCTAGCGACTTTCTGTCTGTATGAATGAATGGATTCCCTCCCCAATGACATTATTTTCTTTGGATTTAGATTTGTATATAAGCGTGAGTATTTGAATAATGAAACATGCATTTGAATTTGTGTGTCTGTACAGGCGCAATTGTCAACAGCATACAATGCATAACAGTATGACCAAATGTGCAATTGACTACTAGAATAATTTAGATGAGGGATGAAATATGGTTGTGTCTTTTAGGAGCAATGAGAAGGAACGTTGGTTAGGTATTGTAATCCAAGATTCTATGAGTACAGGCGCAGAATCTGGGGAGCCAGTGAGGCCACAAAACTTAAAGGGCTGCGCCTATACTCAGAATCTTGGGTTACAATACGTGACCAACGTTCTATTTCGTTTAGGCTTCACCCTTTAAGGGTATCGCTTGTGGGTTTAAAGGCGAAGCTGGATGTAGTCTACGCCTCACTGGGTCCATACAGAACCATAAGCATAGACACATTAATAAAGTTTTTCCCTTGCTGCGATATGCGTGAAGGGAGCCTGACCTTACATCATAATCGAAGGGGTTCTCTGTGCAGAAAAAAGGGGGCCCAGAGAGTGGGTCTTATTCAGCCAAGGCCCTCAGGACTGAGTGGCCGAGGGAGAAGTGTGTTACATCCCGCAAGTAGAATCGGACGAAGGAGCATGGTGAAGACCATGACGCCGTGCTACAGATGTCCACTGACCCACCTGCCAGTAAGGCTGCGAAGGAGGAGACTCCTCTGACAGAGTGAGCTCTAAGCTGCTCCAGAGGATCAAATCCGTAGGAAATGTAAGCCTCCTGAATCCCGTCGCACAGCCAGTTTGAAAGACGCTGAGTGGATAGAGGAGAGCCTAATGAGGCCTCTCTGTAATGAACGAACAGGTGCTGAGAGCGGCGGAGAGTGGCCGGGTGCGCCACGTAGCCAGCCAGCCAGAGCGCGCACTGGGCAAAGCGAATGTGAGTGCGCTGCTTCATCAGACCCATGAGGGGGGAGAGAAAACCCCTCCAGCGTAATGACTCTGGACTTGAAAGAGCTGGTGATGCTCTCCGGGGTGTAGGCTGGGTTTGGTCGCAGCATTGCTGAGCTGCCATCCGGCTGTATTCTGAGGCAAGAAGGAGCCTTTCAGGAATCGTTTCATTAAAGGGTGACAAAACAGGGTCCTGTCAGTGAAACCCTCATGACAGGAGGAAATGGCTGCAGCATAAATTTTAATAGTCCTGAAAGCCAGATCCCTCTCCAGTAGAGACTGGAGGAAGGTGAGGACATGTGGCAACGGGCACACAGTGGGGCTCAGATTCCTCTGACATTAGCGCTGAAAAGCCGACCACTTGGCCGAATAAGACGCTGTGGTGGACGCAGCTTTGGAATTCTGGATGGCATTCTGGATGGTGTTAGCCATCTTCAGAGGGAGACCGAGAGCCATATAGTGCTCCCTCTCACAGGCCAGACCCACAGACAGACTATCTCAGGGTAGTGAAGAATCGCGCCTCCCACCTGGGACAGCGCATCCGGGCGCCATGGAAGCTGCCATGGTCGGGCTGAGAGTAGCAGCTTTAAGCGCAGGAACCACATGGCCGTCGTGTGTTCTGGCGCGACCAGGATGACAGTCAGCTGTTCTTCTGCGATCCGTTCCAATAGGAGAGGTATCAGAGGGACGGGGGAAGCGTACAGGAGAGCTCATGGCCAGGGGCGGTGTGCGAACCCGTCCTCCAGCGGCGGGTCGTCCTGGCTGCTCAGGGAGAACCACAGACTGCACTGCGCATTCTAGCGGAAAGCAAAGAGAACCTCTGCCCTGCCAAATCTGGCAGGCAGGGACGCCGTCCAGCGTGCTGGCTCGCCTTCACCCCAAACACAGCACACAGGCTTGGCTCCAGAGGAGGGACAGGGGGAAAACCGTCCTCGGTCAGACCTTCCACCTTGGTTGTGGGTGCGTAGGTGGAGACTGGCGCCCTAAGTTTTACGGGTTCGGTACTTGAACCCTCCTGGTAGGGCCAGATGGCCGGGAAGCGGGGCCAGATGGGGTCCCGGCGACAGGTGCCTTCTCCGGCCAATCTACCCGCCATGTCGACTGATGGCAGCGCAGCCTGCGGAGATTGGACGCTGAGTCCTTTGAAGGCTGCCGACATGCTGATTATGTCTGGCAGGAGTTTGACTAGGGTGCCAATGGCGGGAAGATTCGTGGTCGTCAAAACGGGAAGGGGAAGAGGGCCTGAGTGTGCTCCTGCGGCGTCCTCTGGATCTGCTAGCTCTGAGTCTCCCGTTCGGGAAAACTGGATGGGGCTAGCAGGTTCTGGCGGGAGGGAGTCGTCCAACTCCTGCCCAGCGTCGAAAAGGTCAAGAGCCCTCTCCAGCGGGACCTGTTCGGTGGTGAAGTTGTACTCGTCACAGGCGGTGAAGAAATCCACTTGCCGCTGCTTTTCCTGGTGGGGAAACATCTCGCAGAACGGGCAGGTGCTTTGAGGTGTCAGAGCCAGCCCGGCGTGGTGGGGGCCGAGGCAGCCTTCGCACTTGGCGTGTAGGTCTCCCTGGAGGATGTACCCGGTATGGCATTCCGGGCACGAACGGGCTCCATCAGAGGAATACATTTTGTTCTTAAGAAGGAATCTGTTTTGCTCTTAGAACTTACATTACATTACAGTCATTTAGCAGACGCTTTTCTCCAAAGTGACTTACATCTGAGAATAAGAACACAAGCACAAAATCAAATAGTAGAGGACATCATAGATAAGTGCAGTCGAACTGCTGTAGTGTATTTGAGCACAGGTGTTAACTGCAGTGCTTGGTGCACTAAGTTTTTTTTTTTTGTTTTTTTTTTTTGTATTTTAATGCTATGTTAATTAGATCTGAGTTTCTGCAAAGAGCTAGAACAAATTTCTCAAGTTAGTATAATTTCCTACTGATCACA
>JBAMHX010030027.1:0-11871 GCA_037177515.1 Pseudomugil tenellus
GATAGATAGATAGATAGATAGATAGATAGATAGATAGATAGATAGATAGATAGATAGATAGATAGATAGATGTTAAAAAATAAACAAATCACAATTATAAAAAAAGGGGAAACAAACCAAACATGGTAAAATAATGTAAGAGTAAATAATAAAGACCTAAAAATATTGATAAAATGTAAAAGTTTTAAAAACTTTGGGTGTACAGTGCAGGTGGTTGTGCAAAAAACAAATATAAAAACAATGTGCAAATACAAAACTGGCAAAAATACATTAAAAAGGTAAATGAAAATAGACAACAGTTGTAAACAATGTTAAAAGCAACAGGTATGGCTCATTATCTATCCAGACTGTTCCCTTTGGGTGAATTACTGTTAAACAGTGTTGGAATGTGGCAGAAAAGGTTTCCTGTATCTGTCCATATGTCTGTATCTGTCTGTCTTTCATAGAAAGAGCTCCGCTGTCTGACCAGTGTGCAGGGAAGTTGTCCATAATAGCAGTTTCTTTAATGACATCTTCTCCACCATAGTTTCAAAGGTGTCGAGAGTCCAATCTATGATGGAGCCAGTCTTCTTTAGCAGTTTGTTCAGTCTGTTGGTAATAATGGATCTGATGGTGCATCAAAAGATGAGAAACCAGGAAAAAGCAATAAAAGATCTCCAACATCTTGCTGAGGGCTCCAAATCTTCTCAGGAAGTAGACGCTGTTGATGTTCTTCTTGCACACATGCAGGTGACTACTGCCGATTCACTCTACATTTTTTTTTTTTAGCCAATGAGTCACCATAGAATTTACAATGTAAATTCTTTCTTCGGTATTTTTGTTTAATTGAGTAAAAAAATAAGAAAAAAACAATATACTAAATGCCAAACAAGCAAGACAAAGATAGAGCAGTGACGCAAGAGGTTTTTTAGACATATTTGAGAAACGAAAGCAACCCTTTCAGCCTGTTTGGTTATTCCGAGGAAAGGGGAAAAAAGAAAGTTCCTTATTCTAGCAACAACAAACAGGGCAGACACATTTACATTTCAATACTGAAAAATGAAAGCTTGCAATGAAATAAATAATTTGAAAAGAAGCATACAGTACTTATAGTATAATCCTGATTTTTTTTAACACACTTTAAAAAAAATCCAATATTAAACTAGAAATGCACTCGGAGAGCACAGACCTCCGCTAAGCTTATTATTCAGGCTTAGTTTAGAGTGATACATTTGTCAGAGTTCAGTCACACATTATCTTTGTCAGAGTGAAAAACAGCAGACAGAACCGGCCTGTAGGAGGCGTCAGCTACCATCACATACAGCTGCCATCATATGAGTGCCCATCTCACAATGTTCAAGAATCCATAACATCCTTCCTGGATCCAGATGGGGATCAGGATCACCTCCAAAAATGAATCATTTGTTCATCTTCCCATGTTGTACACAGACAAACAGACATAGTGCCGATGATTGCAAAACCTTCGTGGTGGAGGTAATAAAAAAGATAACAACTGTTTCTTTTTAAAAGAAAAAAAAACTTTTACTATGTTATAAACAATATTGTTCCCAAACAAGGGAAAAAAGTTCAGCTAAACATGTAGCCATGATAAATTTACCAATATTAGGCTTAATATTCTTTAAAGCTAATATATATTCACATATTAGATTTAAAGAATATTAAGCTTAATAATGTTAAGTTTATCACATATTATATTACAAATAAATATATCAACACTATGACAGTAGCTGCACGTCCCTACAGATGTCACTGTAACTATCAAACATCTGTGCTATTTATATGATTATTCATCTTAGCCAGATGAGTTTTTCTTGAAAATTTTTGTACATCATTGTACATCAAAACTATACAATAGACCACATTGAAGAGGAATCTCTTTGGAAAGCTGGCTCACCCAGTTCATTGCTGCAGATGACTCAACCGATTAACAGGAAGAACTTCCTCAAACACTTAAGGTTATGGTTCACTAAAACGTAGATGTGACACTCTCCCTTGTGAGTCATAGTGGGTGGTAATTCCCCTCAAACACTAGTGTAGTGAACACTACAGTGTTCGGTTCTCAACATGTGAGTTTTGTTCAGAAGGAAAATCCCAATTTCTTTTCCACCAACCAAGCACTCAGGACGCCTCTGTCTCTCTTCTTACTCTTTCGGTTAGGGTCAGTCCCTCCCTGGATAAAACAAAGTTGGTGCAAAGTTAGAATAAAGCAAAAATATATCATCCATTGTATGTCTAATCTTACTGTGTGATAAATGTGCTGTTTAGTAAGGTAACATAATGTGTTTAATAAGGATCCACTTACTCTAAAGTTCCCGTTCCATTGCTTTCTGGTTCTACGGAAAAAAGCAAATAAAGAAATAAGAGGGAGACGTGCGCACCTGTGTTTCACAGTGACAGGTACAATAACTGTGTAAAGAGCAGCTGTGCTGTGTTCTTACTTGGTCTTCTCTTCCTACAAATCCAGCACCCAATTGCAGCTGCAACCCCTAAAACAATCCCAACAGCAATCATTGAAATGGACACTATAACCAGAAGGTTATGGTCAGGCTTGACCACAGGAGGACCTGCACATAATAGCAAAAACATCAAAATTAAAAGCATGCAGTTTGAGGCCTGATTCAAAGTTTACCTTCAAGTTACATGTCTCGCTTGTTGGCCACAAATTACACAAGATAACTTAATTTTGAGAAGCCTATTTTCTCACCTTTTTGGGTTGTTTGCTGAATTTTAAAATGCAGCAAACAACAGCAAATGTTTGTTTGATAGAAATATAGCCAACACAAAACTTTATTTCAGTGAAACTGGAAACCATGTTCTAAAAATCATATATGTAAAGTCGATTGTTTACAGGAATTGGGACGCATAACTTTCAGCATCTATGTTCATGGTGCTAAAAGAGACAAGCACGTCGTGGGAGAGGTACTGGTGAGTTTTTGAACAAAAATAAAGGGCTATAGCACAAAATACAAATAACACAAATACAAAATGTCTTTTTTTATGTCAAGCAGAAGATCAGAATTTAAACAAGAGCCGATCAAAGTCTGTGATAGATTATTGTGTATCTAACCAGATTTACTTAGTTTGAAGAGAACATTGGTACACAAACAAAATTACCAAAAATAACAAAAGCTTTATGATGACCCTAGTTATGATGAAGTTCTAGAGTTTACACTGCTTGGTTTGAGTAACCAGGCACATTTTTGTTTATTTTCTGTCTAACTTTTCTGAAGATTTTACAGTTTCACATACACCAGAACAGCAGCATGAATGCACATTTGCAAAATGTAAACAACGCATAAAGAAATGTGAAATTCAGTGAATGAACTCCAACAATACCTGCAAACTAGATGTTAAACAATAACTACATGCTTGTTAAAATTTATGCATAAATTTATAATAAATTATAGCAGCATGTGTTTAGTCTTGCACAGAATCAAACCTCTTCTCGGAAACATAAATCATTCTCTTCTGTGAAAACTAGGAATTGGAGTGATGCAAAAATTCCCCTCACTTATTCCATAAAAAGTGAATAAATATGTCAAGGGATTTCCATTGGTTATCACACTTCCTAAAACCTTCTACTTGACTGAAAGCACACAACACACTTTTGTTAAAGATCTGAGCTCTGTACTCACAGGAGAATTCTGAGCCTGAGCCCCCCACTGACCAGAAAACCTGTCCTTCACCGGAACAGTTGAAGGAAGCAGTGCTGGAGATGTTGTACAACTTGGTTACGGGGTCTTGGCTTAGACTTGTGTCTGTTATCTGCAAATTAACGTTTCCAGTCATATTCCACTGAACCTTGGTCTGTGGGTACCCATGATGAGTTGTGACTGTCAAGTGGCAGCTCTGCACACCCATTTCTTCTTTGCAGCTGTTTGTGACCATGGGGTTCTTATAGCGGGCTGGAGGGGAATAGAGGCAGAGGAGAGATTATGGTTAGCTCAATGGTTTCACTATTTGGGTTATTGTGTGTGTTTTTTTTTAATGAATATCATTGCAAAACAGACACATATTCGGCTATATGGGAGACATACATGTACATTTTAAATAAACACATACACATTAAGTATTATACTACAACTAACTTTTTTGCTATGTATTTTTGTTTTCAACAGCTAAACAAAAAAAAAGACAATATGATACTCAAACTGTTTTTCATTGCTCTCAGAACTTCGGTATGACTGAAATATACATAGCGGGATATTGTTTTCTTTTCTTTTCTACTTCTTACTGGCTGTATTCTCTCAGTGCAGAATATGTATCGACTTATGTGCCTAAGATCACAGCACAAAACAGGGTACTTGTCGGATCAAATCAAATCAAAGTTCTTTACACTACAACCCGCCCCCTCCACCACCACCCTTCTTAACACCCACCCCAATGTCCTTCCCAGCAATACAAATGCATACATATACACAGGTACATGCACAAAAAATATAACAGTACTTGTATCACAGTACAAAATGATTATGTTATTTATACTATTAATAAGGCAAATCTGCTACATACCTGTCACAATAAGGTGCAGGGGAATTTCGTCAGTATCAGAATGATCGCTGTATTTCATAACACACTTATACTTTCCATCATGTGAAACATTCAGATTACAGATGAGAACTGCAAAGTTTTGACGATCCACCTGCGTGTCTTTCCAAACAAGAGGCATCTTTTCACCAGTGTAGAATCCATTGACAAAACTGTCATCAGCAAATCGTTGAAGATACATAAATGTAAGGTTCCTTTTGTCGTCAACAGGGCAGGGCAGAGTCACATTTCCACCAACTTCACCATAGTAATGAGGATAATCTCCTGAAAAGCAAACATACCCCTTAAGCCTAGGAAAGTGAAAATCCTTTCAGGTTGTAAACAAAGGGGGAAAAGCTATCAAGTATACAGTATTATCAAGTGACATTGTTTAAGCTTCTCATGTTTTATACTTTGATCAGGTGAAAATGCCAAGGGGTTTTTGTTGAAGCTCGGATAACTCAGTTGAGCTGAACAATTAGCTCATTTTGCTCATGCTTTGACACTACACCCTTTTATTCCTGTGTGAAGTACATGCTTAGTAATGTTGTCCATAATTTGATCCTTATTGAATGCCTTAGAAATATAGTTGTACTATTTTTGTTTTCATCCAACTATTATCTGATTTGACCTGTTTGTGGTGTAGAACCTAACAGGTAGCTGGTTCTTTACACATCCATATCCATTAAAACGGGTATCATTTTGGAGATGCGCTTACTGCTTTTCTTTCTCCAAGTTGAAGAAAGCAGCAGAATTGGACAAAATCATATGTTTTTTGTTTTATGTTGTTCTACTAAAGCATAGCAAATTTAAAACTTGTTTTTTTTTCATTCCTGCAAGATAGCAAGATGTTACACTCTTACTACAACTACCAACCTGTCGATGTTGAAGATGAGATCAAAACAAGAAGCAACAGGAAATTGAAGACAAGGTGTGAGCTCAAACTGGGAAAAAAACATAACAAAAAAAAACATAAAAAACATATTACTTCAATGCAACAATAACAAAGTTCATCAGAGATCCCAAAAAGTTTATGAAACAGATTTAAGTTGATGCATTTAAGGTCACAAATAAATAAAACCATCTAATTTACCATCATCAAAATTGTGAGTAAAACAACTTAACCAAAATAATTCAGGGAACCAACCTGACAGTAAAAATCTAACAAAGTTCTCAGTGGTTTTTTTTAAGTTGACCACTTAACCACTTAAAACTTTGTTTTAAGTGGTTAAGTGGTCAACTTGATCTTTTATCGAATCTTAGTCAGAAGAACATTTAATCCTATTTTCAACCCCTTCATCAAAATTTCACATCATCTAGTAAAAATCCTTTAATATATGGCTGAATGACGGCGTTTTAAAACAACTCAATTTGAATTCAAAGGTATTAAAGGGTGGGGAGACAGTAAAACATCAGTGTTTTATCAGTGGCATCTTGGATTATCTAAAGGAACAGAACAGAGGAGATGATGTAGTCTAATTAGTTTCGGGATTGTTTAGAAGATAGTTAAATCTGAGTCCTATGAGATTAATAAAACAACCCAATATGAGTCATCTAATCCTTGAATATGTAAATATTAGATTATTTCATTAATGGTAGTCAGATCCCACTGCACATTAAAAAGACATTCTGAAGTGTTCCATCTGTACCATCTGTGTCCTGCAACATTTGCAGTGTGCAACATTGTCTTATTCATTGCAATGCGGATACCAGTTATAGGACAACCTGAAACAAAGACTTATGCAGATCTGAAACCCACATTTTACACAGACTAATGAATGAATGGACATTTTTCTGATTTCTTGGGAGTTTTTGGAGGAGGCTGTCTTACAGTAATTCAGCATTGAATAAAAGAATATGCTATTACTGGAAGTGACTCCTCCATCAACTTTTATTTCCACATCATGGAGAGGAGTCAAAGCCAAGTGCCATAAAGTAAAAGTCCTGCCATGTTTTTTTTGTTTTTTTATCTACCTGTACATGTAGAACAGGTGTTTTCACTAACAGGCTCGCTTACCTGGCAGGTGAACTGTGCTCACTAAATTCAGTTGGTTTAGTGACTGGTCGGAACAGCTGCCAGACAGGATTTTTACTTTTTGTACCAGGAATTGACACACCTAATCACTAGTTTCATAGACAACAATGGCAGACATCCACTAGGAATGCTGATTATTTAGCTACAAGTAAATCTGTTTTTTGTTCCTGAGTCTTATCAGGGTTGTCTCAATTTTACTCTAACACAGTAGGAAACAGGAATTTTACTTACATAGGATGCTTTTTCCTGCAGCTTGAAGCCTGTTGGAAAGACAAACATGAATTCCCAGCTGATTAAATGTGCTGTCATTGAACAACAGCAGTAATCAGACAAGCCTACTGAGGAGACAGGTTTGTTATTGACCACTCAGAAATGCCCTTTAGTTAATCACGTTAGGCCTTACGCTCTGAATTATCAGGTGAATGATTAATAATCATGAGTGCTGGTCATGAATCTAAAAATAAAATTCAAATTACAAAGGTGACACTGCTGTCATGTAGGCACATGAAACTCTAGTCCTCCACAATAATCACATCAAAGTAATCTCTATAAATCATATGTTCATGCTGTGTGTGTTTGATTGGTCTTGTGATGAATACAAAGAAAAAAAAAGACTCATGTTAGTATCTGAGTTGCTGTCCACCATCAGTGTTGAAATGGAATTGGACTCATCCTGAAAGAACACACCCAGAATGCTTTCAGCTGAAAAGGAGGAAAGTCCCCACAGTATTACCATGGTTTGTTTGTGTTAAGACTGAGACAGGTGTATTTTTGTTTCTTTGGCAGGGAAATGAAGCCTTATGAGTTTCTCATACCTCATTTGTGGTTTTACACAAACCACATACAGAAAGTCTGAATTTGTATAGGCAGCAGTGATATTTTCTCAGCTCAAATGTCTTCATATGCAAAAATGAATTTCTTCTAAAGAGAAACATTTTTTTCTTCTTCTAAATGAAGTAACATATAAAGTGTTAACAAAGAAATGAATTATTTTGTGACCTTTATCTGGACAGTAACTTTACCTCTCAGGAAATTCCCAGACAGAGAACTGAATCTTAACTATTTATCTATTTACAAGTTATGTAGACTGACCACAATGAAGCTATACTCAAAATAAAGCTCATAATGTGCCAAACATTTGAAATTATACATGTTACTTTCATCCTTTCAAAGACAAACTGAATCTCTGTAAGAAAAAATAAATATCCCAAAATAACTCAGTTGTGACAGAAATGGTTTGCAGCTACGTAAGAAAACTGAGAATGATATAAAATGAAAGCACCCTTTGATTGTTTAGTGCTTTTTCATTAGAAGTCCCACCACAGCAGCGATGACCTCAGCAGAAACAACATGAGAGGGAATCCCCAAAAGCTAAGCAATAACCTAATGACCTAAACAGAATTCTTTTGTTTTCAGGATAATAAATTATACATATGATATAAAAGTGATACTCATAACTGTGAAATTCTTGCTTCAGTTTAAAAAAAACTCTTAGCTGATTTGTACTTTCATATGGAATTTTGTCCTTATGATTGAAGTCATCTTCTTTATTGGATGGTGTTGCAAAATATTCAAATAGAAGCTTGATTTATTTTGCATATTGTGTCTAATCTGGAAACTTAAAAGCTGCTTACCTTATTACTTTACTTATCATATACCATACTATCCATTGACTGATAGAGCATTTATGTGAGAAGATGGGACATTATTCAGTCTCTAAGCCAGGAAAGAGCTTTGACAAATTTGTGAAATTTACAACATTTTATAAATGAACCATCTAATTTTAATAGTAAAACTTTATTATGCTTTTTGAATGATATGACCATCATCCTGGAAGATCCTACATTTTTCCTCTTAGCTTTGGTAAAGTTTCATGTCACTTCTCAGTAAAGCAACCCAGTAAAGTCTTACTAAGGGTGTTTGCGCCTCAGTAATATTTTTAGAGTATGATATGAAATCCATGCAGGATAGTAAACCTGACAAAAGCAGCAGGAAAACTGCTCCACTGCTTCATTTACAGTATTTACATTCACCATTACTTCTCTCACAGTGGTGACCTAATGCCTTCGATGCTTGTGTGGGAATTCCCTCATGACGTAATTCTGACAGATTGCAAGACTGAACTTTTCTAGCAACATGGCTGCTGTGTTAAAAAAAAACGAATTCCATTCCCACACAATCAAGTCATTTAATGTGACGTTGGTTTATTGTCTTTTTATGTGCAGCCTAATCAATACTACATGTACGTAAACAAGGATTTTGACAGTTGATAGTGACTGGAAACATGCAACAAACTTGGCAGAAGAGGATTATTATTCAGTTCCTGCTGCTACAACACTAAAACTCCCCAGGAAAAAAAAGATAAGGTTAACTGTGACTTTTTTATTTGCTTTGCTTTGTCCGCTATATCAGTGATTAAGACAAGATAAGTGAGGGTAAACAGATTCTGCTGACTTGAAACTTCTCAATTTCCTGTAAAGACTTGTATAGTTAAAGAAAAACAAATAACAATTTTTACTTTCTGTTTATGCTCATGTGCGCTACGAGTTCTTACAAAGACAAAGCAGTGTAACAGCTAGCGCATGGATTTCGTTTAATACAAGAACATTTATTTTTCAAGACACTATGTAATAAATAAAGTCTAAATAGACTTTCTCATTCAAATTCAGCTGTTGCTACAACCCACTGTGTTACTGTTTTCAGTATCTAAATCCAATCACCTAAACATAGTAAACACAGCTCTTCCTGTAAACAGGTAAGCGCGCATGGCATCTAAAGCTTCCTTTTCAGTGACTTATCTACTGTTTGTTTGTTTGTAGTTGAGGTTAATGATCCAGAAACGCTTCTATCCCACATAGACACAAAATTAAATAGTAACCTTTACTGGAAAACATAATAAACTATGTGACACTGTTGTTTAAAGCTATAAGAGAACAGACAAATGAAAGAAGCTCTTACCATCATGAAGGCTTGAGTGGATACTGACTTCACTCGAGTACTTCCTCTTAGTCAATAGAGGGGTGGAGTTTTATGCTGTCAAATGCTTTCCTTTTTTTTTTTTTTTTGCTTTGGTTTTCCAATCATATCATGTGTTGTGGAAATCTTTGATTTTTCTTTTTTTATTGTGGAGTGGGAATTTTGAGATGTGTAGTTGAGTTGGAGCATTGCAATATATAGTAGAATTGGGGTAGGGCTATATAAGTTTATACTCCTTTTTAGACATGAAAAGTAAAAATGTAAAAATAGTACATTTGTAAATGAAAGAACATGTTTGAAATAAACCTTAAAAAAGAATAAAAAACAAAGCAAACCTTGACAACAATTGGAACACAGAAACGTACAGTTTTAGTTACAGAGAGAAGCCCATAACAACAAAAATGAAAAAATTAAAGCATAATATTAAATAAAGCTTGTCTGTAGAAAACACAGTTTTGTGTTGGAGCAGAGAATTAAAAAAAAAAAACTATGTGGCTGTTTTGACTTCCACAGTATGCATGTGTGTAAGGTATTCATGCCCTCGTTGACGTCAGTTTGTGAGACTTCCTGATTTCTAACTCACCTGACATGATTTCTCTGGAAGCGTATAACTCTGGAAGAAAACCACATTGTGTCAAATATCACAGCGTGGGAAAAACTGTAAGGACTACAAAAATGCATATTGTGCCCTTTAAAAACATTTCAGTAGTCCGCTGTCAGTTGTTTCATTTGACACCATTCACTGAGTAAACTGCTGACTGTAATATATATATATTTCCTCAAAGTGCAGGAACACTTCCAAGTGTTGGTAAATCCCTGCACATCCGTTAACATAGTTATGTGTGTGTGTTTATAACGTGGGTGGTGTATAACTGTCAAGCACATGCTCAGTACACGCCCTCCGGTGATTTGCTGGAACTCATTTCAAACAAACAATTCTGTTTCATATTCTGGTCTTGTTCTTTTTTCTTCTCAGTTCTTTTTTCAATCTCTTTTTAACACCGCTTCTTCTGACATGTGAAAGAAATTGCTATCATTGATTCCAGTCACTATTGTGCTACTGGGAAATACATGAGATTCTATAATGAATCTTTGAAGTTTATATTAGTTTATAAGCAAATATCTCATTTGAGCCATGCAACATGTTCAGATCAGTAACATCCCCTTTTACTATTTTCTTGTAAATCTGAGTTTTTAATTAGAATGGAGCACACACCAAAGGATTGAAGATTAGGGTATTACCCTGAAGTTGCCAGACTTACAAAGACACAGAACAATCAAAACATTATCTATTAAGGAATCTCTGCAGCATTTGTTTCATCACATCAGTGGAATTCAAGAAAACTGTGGCATGCAAAGGATTCTGGGGATTTTCCATGAATGTCCCTGAAACATCTGAAAAAGTAAAAATGAAATCTATTTTATTTCACTCCCTACTCCTGATTTTTAACCTCGGCTCAGATCCAAAACTTTGTTTAAAGGTACAAAGTGGGCCATTTTTTATCAGTTTTCAGGGTAGGAAAACTACCCTGCCCTACCTACTTTACTTTCCCAGTTTTAAGATTCACTTTATTCTCCTTCAGAAAGATAACATTGGACCAGAGAAAAACTAAATTATTAATCTGACTCAATAAAAAAAAAGAAAAATAAATGGGGGGGGGGGGGGGGGGTGGCGGGGTGACTGCACCTAAAGAACACATGGCGTATACCTGCCATTAATGACTGTGGGTGGTTGCACCTCAGAACAATCATTACCTTTGTCTGTCTGTATATGTCTACTGTTTGTTTGGTTTTGGCTGTACTGGAAACTTGAATTTCCCTCTGGGGAAGAATAAAGTATCTATTATGATTATGATTATGATTATGATTATGATTATGATTATGATTATGATTATGATTATGATTATGATTATGATTATTATTATTAGTATTATTATTAGTATTATTATTAGTATTATTATTATTATTATTATTCCTTCCAGAAAACACAGCTACTCCAGTTGCCCTTTCTGTCAATGCTGAATTCACCCAAACACCTCGCTCTAATTGTCATGGGAGACATGAACATTCACATTGGCAAAACGCAGGCAACCAACTTTTTGTTCTGTCAGTGAACCCATTACACCTCTCTGACCACTTTCTGATCAAATTTTCCATCCTCCT
Organism: Pseudomugil tenellus; assembly: GCA_037177515.1. NCBI lineage: Eukaryota > Metazoa > Chordata > Actinopteri > Atheriniformes > Pseudomugilidae > Pseudomugil > Pseudomugil tenellus. The sequence goes on from JBAMHX010030027.1 coordinate 11,702, forward strand.
TCCTTTTGTCACCCATACAGCTCCAAAAATGGTGTCATATCGTAGGAATCTGAGATCTCTCAATCCTAAACAGCTGTCTTATGAGGTTTATTTTAACTTGCCTTCCCACTCAGACTTCTCCTTACTGTCTGCTAATGAGGCGACTGATACTCTCTGCTCTTCCCTCACGT
>JBAMHX010030028.1:0-11862 GCA_037177515.1 Pseudomugil tenellus
CATTATTAAATTTATATTCTTCTTAATCTAAAGAAACCAGTGTCCTCGTCCTTGACAGGAAAAACGGTCTCCTACAATGGTCCGCTCATGTCCAAGTTGTTCTTTCAGGTGGTGAATGTAAGAGCGGACCAACGATTTATAAATTGTTTTTTGTTTTCTTTTAGATGGTCGCTTCCCCATTAAGGGTCGGGGCTAATGGCTATTTAATCTGATCTTTTTGCATGATATCAGAGTTGATGTTAAGTATGTCTAAAGTGACCCTGCAAAAGCCTGACCATTATTTAAATAAACTTGTTAGTCAACATATTTATTTTGCGTGGTTGCTCTCTTTTCTTTGCACTAGTTACATTTAGAAATTATACACAAAGTGCATGAACCAATAGAGGTTTTACCAGTAGGTAAAAGCAGATTTCAAAATGAAAACATGAAGTAACAGCTGTGACATTTCATTTACTTGAAACTGAAAAAAAATTCAATAATCCATGAAGATAAACTGACCAAAGTTTACATTATTTCAACATGTTTTATTCTCATTCTTTGGACTGTGTGGGCGTTTTTGGTGTGCTGTTTTATTTTGCAGTTTTCTTATTTTACCTGTTTTTGTTTCAGCTTTACTTTTTGCTGTTCAGCTGTGTTCTATTCTTCCGTCGTGCATTTAGGGTCCACCATCTCAATCCTCCCATCGTAACATAATTTTAGATTATTAAACATTAGCTAAATTTCGAAATGGTCTTGTTTATTCTAACACAATATTTTTGTATTCATTTGTCTGACCTAGAAAACTTCATGTCTTATCACAAGGACAACATTAAAAGATCAGATGATGAGGAAGCAAAGGAAGCTTTTTTAAACCACATTAACTTAAAGATCATCAATGTTTAACAAGTTCAATTTGTTCTCATATTTATCATTTGTAATTTTAACATAAAGGAGGCAAATCAGTGGGTTTATTTTATTTCTCGAACACACATCTGTTGTTAATCTCCAACAAAACGTTTATGAAATTCAACACCAGCTGAAAACTTCCGCGTAGGCCTGTTGGTTTTCATTCCATGTAAAGGTGTTTTACAGTTCATCTCTGCATTTATTTATTCTGCTCCGAAAGTGTAAAAAGTCAACATTTGATATATCTCATGTGTTCAAGCTTTTCTTTTCCTCCAGTTTTTACATTGTTCTTTAGATTTGAAACAAAACGCGCAGCTGCTGCTAAAACTTTAATATATTCAGATCTAAATAATGCTAACATTACTGCTGTACATATTAGTTTTTACTGTTGCTGTTGTTACAAACGTACAATTCGGTGTATACTTACTGGTGATGGTGTCAAAGATTTTCCAATCTGTTGAATCTCTGTGTCGTTCAAGAAACATATATATCTGCCAGAAAAATGTTTAAATAAAAAAACATTTTTACAAACAAACAATACAAGTCCAGATCCAGTCTATGTGAAGTGAAAGCAAGTAGGAACGTGTTGCGGAACAGATCCCACAGAAAACTTCCCGTTTCGTTTACGTTTCGGTTATTCTTTTTACGTTGTCTGTGTTGTGTGAAACCAGGAAATGAGCGAATTTATTCTTTATATATGTGTGCAATAACTGTGCGGGAAATATTTTATGTTATTGAAAATAATTTTTGACATTAATATTGTTCTGCTGTTTTCAATTTTAGATGTTCAGGTACAGGCTGTGGAGGTTAGATCAGGTTGCTAGTGCAGGATAGGCATTCTGGAGTGAAAACGATTGACAAAGTTTATTGAACACGGAGTAAAACAAGCAAAAGAATATGACAAACATAAAAACAAAACAGATAAATACAGATATGCAATTCAGGAGGATTTGGTCCAAAGATCTGACAGAGCATTAGTCTGGAGCAAATTCTGACCCGTCAATTAGAGCATCTTCATTTACAGGCTCTGAGTGTGTCACAGTACGCAGACACTGTTGTCACCAACAGACAGGAATCATGTCCAGATATAAGAAACATGTGCTGAGTAATCATTTAGGTTGTTCTTAAGCAGAAATAGTATATTAATTAATGCTTTTGACACTCCATGCACCCATGCATGAAAAGTCTGTGTCTAAACCATTAATTCTGATAAAGGTTATGTGAATGCTGAGCTCCAGCTCTATGTAGCACTAGATTTTTATAAGCGGTATAGAAACAAATGAATGAATTCTGAGCCAAAGTAAAAGACGAGTAGATTGAAATCATGAAAGAAATGTATCATAACCCTAATATCTGAAATAATTTAGTGTATGTGTGCGTCTAGAAATAATTTTATATGGAAAGAAAATAACTTTTATTACATACAAGTAAATAAATAACTTTCATTAATAAATATATATGTATCACTACATAGCGAATGAATGGTATTTTTTCCTTGTCACCTTAACAGATGCAGTTTTGCATATAACGATTCTGTTTTCCAACCTGGTTCCTCCTGACCTGCTCTCCTCTACTTCCCCTTTTTCATATCTGTCTTTTTGACAATCATACACAAATATGTTCAACTAGATGAATAAAATTACATACATATGTAAAAAATACTGTTATGCATACTAATAAATAAGTCATCTCTCTTTAAACTGGTAACCAAAAGTAAATAACTCAACTGTGTTTATATCTATAAATATTGATACACTGATCCAACACATAACATTATTAGACTAATCATTTGATCTGACTTTAATCTGAAGCTGATTCTATTTTTCAAAATCAATCTTATATCCATGATGAGGATGTCAGTCTGTCTGTACACACACACACACACACACACATTCCACTTGAAAATCTTTATTCATCACATGGTAAACTGTGTTAAGAACAAAACAACATCAGAAACATGAATGTAAATCTGAATCACAAACTCATTCTGTCTGGATTCAGACAGATCAGAACCGTCTGATCCAGCTGAGCTTCAGTAGTGTGTGGCTTTATGTCCCTGTGTGCAGATGTTCTCCAGAGGAATCTCCTCCCCAACCTGGATCAGGGCATCAGTCAGCCCCCTGGGATGCCTGGCAAACTCAAAGTGAAAGGGTTTCAGCGCATCCTATGTTCCTGGGCCTGAGGAAGAAGTCCTGCAGGCTGGAACACAACCAAGATGCAGATCCATTTATTCTTGGTGGCAGATTTTATATTCCTCGTTTTTGTTTTTGTTTGTTTTTTTGGTTTTTTTTTTTTTTGGGGGGGGGGGGGGGTTGAGGGAATTTAGGGTCAGCAAGAGAAACAAAAAGGTTTACAAAAAGTGCAATTACTACCATTTATTAACTCCAATTAAATCAATCTATAAACTGGAATGAAGGAGAAGATAACAACTTTCAAATAATTTAAACATGAATAAAGAAAATAAAAAAAAACCACCTAAACAAAGTTATTTTTAAATCTTAATCACATCCATTGTATCTGATCTTCTACCATCACATGAGGTACATATAGTATGTTCCAGCTGCCAGAGCAGCCAGCAGCAGCAGCGCCACCATCACTTTCCACTTTTTAACTCCAGACTTGCGTCTGAGTGGCTCCCTGATGCACACAGCTCTGTAATTTGTTCTTCTGTTGCCCATCTGGAGAAGAGGACTGAAGCACAGCAGGGAAGATTCAGGAACCAGATCAACCAGATAGACATGCTGCTCTAGTTCCAACTTACTCTCTGTCTCGGTCCAGTTGCTCGTTTCTGTCCTGCTCAGCATTGCTTCTTTGCTTCAATCTGGGTGGAGCCATAATTTACAGACTGTTATCAGCGTCGCGATGCAATTAATTCACAGAACCATGCTCAGTGCATCCAGACACAGCACTGTCATAGGGAATTACTTCATTTTCATGGTTTTTCACCAGACACTTACATGCTTATTTTTCACAGCTTTTTAAAAAAATGCTACATAGGAAGTGAATTTAATAAATAGCTTCAATGATATTTCCATTTTTAAAGTGAACCAGTGGTGTAGGCTCTTTTGTAAGCACGAGTGGTTAAATGACAGAAGTCGGACACAAGCATGAAAGTAATTCTAATCGTACTATGACGGCATTGAATGCAACTCTTTCTGTGTAGCTGAACCCTTTTCTCTGGAACTGGAGATCTGAAACTAAAAGGAGTCAGTCTGACATGTCTCACATTCCTTTCCCGTCTTAGCTGGAAAGCACCACCAGCAGGCTTCTGCTCAATGGAGTGGTACCAGAAGTCCTTCCTCCCTTCAGAGTTTCACTAGAAGCACATGATGCCAATCCAGTTTTTCATGCATAGTGAGGTATTTATGATTATTTTTGCCATCAAGTCGTTGCTGAACTTCTGGTGAGACTGAATCCTGGTCAGTGGAGGTGATGTCATACAGACAGGAGTCTGCAGGGCAGCGCAGCACCTCCACCTCTCATCTATTTTGTTCAGGCAGGTGAAAAACTTAAATTATTGAGGATAATAAGAAATAATCACATATCCACAAAATCCACTATGCTGCAGGTTTTACAACTGATTCCAGTTTCTGATTCCAGTCTGTTACATTCTTCCTCGTACCAGTAGTCTGATGTCTGATGACACATCTTACAAACCAAAACACGATGCAACCCTACCATCTCCAAGAGTAATAGATGTGTTTAAATGTACTCACGTTCCGGCCTTGTCCTCTTGATTCCTCTGTAAAATGAAAGAAGGATAATTTGTTAAAATACTTCTGTCTTCCAGAGAAAAATAAATTGGCAATAAGCCAGCAATGAGGACTAACCGGAACGTGGTATGTGATGTATGTTACTTCCTCTTCTGCAAATAAAATGACATTAACGGCACATTAATCTACATTCACATATGAACATTATTAAAATATAGTAGAAAAAGGGAAAGAAAACATAAATACAGAGAATTACTTTCTCATTACTGTTTAGAAAAGTAAACATACACTGTTGTCCAAACATTCAGCACATGAAAAAGTAGCGCACAGATAATCTGCTGGAACAGATTACTGACCATTTCCACTAATCACATTTCTGCACATTGCAAACTAGTTTTCTGGACATGTTCTCTGAGACAGATCCATAAGTCAACTAACCAGCTGATGTGCATCGCTATTAAAACACTGACTATGAGGGTAACGCTCACTCACTGTAACTCATTAAAAAGAAAACAGTCGAACCTCTCAGAAAGTTTAATATTATTATTTAAAAATGAGACATTAAACAATTTAATGAGACATGATGAATTTAAATGGGTCATTTTTACAGTCACAGTTTGGGGATCCCTGCAGATTTAGTGCTAGCAGCCTCCTCTCAGCAGAAAGAAGCATTTTTCTGCATGAAGTTTACAATTTCTGTTACTGAATAATCAGCTAAGTGACGTGTGGCGAACATCAGAGCAGGCAGAACATCCTACCTTCTTCTCTGTAGAAGGTCTTATCAGAGGACGGTGTCACAGGAGTCTCTGCCATGGTCTTCCCGAGATACTTCTTTTCCACGTACAACCTGTGTCCCACAAAGACATGAACACTTCTACACATCAACTTTCACTCATAATATGTATTCCCATTAACAAATAAATGTGTTTTATTTACTTGACGTGAACTTGTAGCATAAAGAGTTTCATAAAAATACAAATAAGCTTTTTTAAAGATTTAATAGTTTTTTTAAATCATACTATGCATCCTCGGATCGTCGCATGTAGAAGTTTGAAGGAGTGAGAATAAGTATACAGTAAAATATAAATTTGACATAAGAAGGATTTGCTCACCTTTGAAGAAACTAAGTCTTTTGAAAAGCAGGAGGAGAGTTAAGAAGAATAAACCAGCAACGTGAGTGTAAGCAGAGATGTCATAAATCCTCCCAATTACTGGAAAATGATGGAAAGCCGACAGATTCTTACACGGGTTGTCTGTGGTTATGGATGCTTTTCCTCCTGAGTTTAGGTTTGGGAGGAGCAAGCTGTAGCTCCACCTCCTGGGGGGCAGTTCTTGTTGTTATACCTGTTCTCCATCAGACTGCTGCTGAATTTCTCATGAGGACCAGCTTGTCCATATCCCAAACTACCTTCCGATGATGTCTGCATCCATCGAGGGCAGTCGGTGGCTCCTCATGACGTCCTATTATCCACATCACCTCACCAGGTGTCATCTTGGACAGTTAAACATATTTCAATACGCTAAATAAAATCTGAACCAATCTAGCAGAGTATGAAGGTCGGCTGATGGTCTGCTGTTAAGTAGAAAAACAGCCGAGCAAGCGGAAGGAGGAAGAGGAAGCTTCTAAAGATACAACCTGTGGAGCATGAAGGACCAGAGGTGTACAATCCAGATGCCACATGTTGGCTTTTTGGGGCATTATTGCATAAGTGTCTATAGTGTTATACACCTCTGCACATCAGTGAAAATCCATAGCCTGCAGTCTAATAATACCATCAGATTAAAACATTATATCCTGACTCACACACATGATCCAGCATCATTTTAAACACAGAGGAACTCCATAAATTACTCTGGTTTTTTACATGAACAAAGTCAATTGTGTCAGATTATTGGTATTTAAACCAGTCTAATGTGGTGAAAATGTATTTTTTTTAACAATACATTTTAAAAAAAATAAAATTCAGTATGAATACAGTACATCTACAATGCAACTTTGATCCATTGTTCAGAAGAGTGCTTGAGATTAACAAACCTTTTCACTTCTTTGTTTTATTTATATATCATATTTAATTGTATGTTATCCTTATTTTATTTTATTTTATTTTGGCTGTAACACTGAATTTCACCACTTAACCCCTGTGCTAGACTGACGACCTGTCCAGGTAGTATCCTGCCTCTCTCCTGCTAACTGCTGGACCCCCACAACCCTAAATTGGATTAAGCCGTTATAGACAATGAATGAATGAACCATTTATATTCACCATAAAGTCTATAACTTGGTGTTTTCAAGTAAAGTCAAATATGTTTATGAGCACACTGATAAACCAACAGGTGTTGACCAAAGCACTGCACAACCAAGAGTGATAAATAAGAAATAAAAAACAGAAATAAAAGGGGGCTAAAGAACAATAAAACAGACATCAAATGAATAAAAGACTGTACATTTTAACCAAAATAAATGCAGATCCAGCATTTCATGACTGGAACAAGCAGGTTCTTGCCTCATAAATTCAGCATGATTCTCCAAAGCGTGCTCCAACATCTTTGTTCTCTGCTGGTTTTCAGCTTAGGTGCAGCTGCTATGTCTTCTGTGGACTCGTCCATTTTTCAAACAAGCTCCATGTTTGGAAAGAACATCTACATGTTTGGGAATACATGATTTTTCCCCTTTGTTTGTCCATGTTTTCTCCCTCTGCATTTCCTCAGGCAATGAAATTAAATGGGTGATGCAAATTACTTTGTTTTTAATGGTCTTGCCACCTTGACGTCTCCTGTAATCAGGACTGTTTATGTCCTCTGGAGTTCAGATCTGGTTTATGTCAACATGTCCCCTCTGCAGTTCAGCCTTCATCAAAAACACCAACACATGCAACTCAGTGGCTGGAAACTGTCTGGTGTGGTGCTGCTTTTAGGTGAAGGTGAACCCTTATTTCACTGCAGCTGGACCAGTCATAAGCAGATGAATCACACTTTAGGGAAAATGAAGTGTAATTCATGCTCCCCAGATAGTATTGGTCAGGCCTTTGTTGTTTTTTGTTTCATGTTTGACTCATATTTGACTAAATGCATCCTCGAAAAGCATTCATTCCTAAAAATCATTGATTTTTCTATTTTAACAGTTAGAACATTAATGTAATTTATCAGCAATTATTCATCCTCGGGTATGTGTCCACCTGCACGGTGACACAGTGGTTAGCGCTGTTGCCTAACAGCAAGCAGGTTGCCGGAGGTATATGTGCAGTCAGCAGGCTTGCAGGTACGATGTTATTCCAGGAGGCGGCAGTACAAAACCTTATCTGATACAGTGAAATCAGACATGATCAGCCATAGAATTCCACTGTGATGAACATGATTTATGTTAAACCCCAAACGTCTCCTACTTGTGTTTATTATGAAACAAAATCATATCAAAGTCCACAACAAATAAAACACTATTGGCTTTTAAGTCAGATATGCAGCAAAAGAATAATCCAATGATATCTATATTTAAAATTATATTTATAGTGAAAAAAATCTTTGAAGATTCCAAACAAGACCAGCAGGACACTGGTAAAATCCTACTGTACTGTAACAAAAACCATATTAGGATAGTCCAGAGTTGTTCAATAAGGAAGGATGAAGTTTAAAAGACACTGCAGTAAGATTTGTCAGAGTAAAAGTGTCATTATTGGAGGGTGGAGATGGAAGTTAGGACCCAAATGTAGAATGGAGAAGGCAGGAAGCAGCCAGGTTGCAAGGAGATGATTTAATGTGGAGACAAAACCAGAACTAAGGCAATACCAACAACAGCTATAAGGAACTATTACTTTAACTATAACTAATGGACCAGCAACTAACAGACAAACCTGGGACTTAAATACATAGGACTAAATCAGGGACAGGTGAACATAATTGCAAGACAGATGAAACCAATGAACAGAACATAAAGTTGAACAGAAACACCAAGCAAACAGGATACAGGTTTCTGGTGGAGCAGCCTGAATGCTGCAGAACCTCCAGCCTGGTTTTAGGAGGCTGACGTGGGAGTGTGACGTATCCTTAACAATCATATTGAGGCGAGTAATGGAGGATCAGTGCCCTTATGGCTGCCTTTACTTCACTTAGCAGGCTCTTTCTGTAGGAGCTGATGTAGAAGTTGTGGTGTGACAACATTTGTTCTGACCCTTGTGTGTAGGTGTGTGTGTGTGTGTGTGTATGTGATGGTGAGAAAAAACTGTATTTTCATTTCAAAAGTCTTTGAATCCGTTTTGGATTTGGGTTCTGCATGTGCTCTAAATCCCTGCAGTCTTATTCGTGTCTATGGGCAGAAGAGGCAACTGAGGCTCTGGGATTGTCAGGATTGGGGAGGATGATGAGCTGTAAAGAAAAATAAAGATAAAATTAATACATTTAGAAATGAAAAAGCCATTTGTAAGTGTTGTATGAGAGCCTACTTGATAGTATATCCCTGAAATCCAAGCGCTGTGATGAAGATGTTGATCAGGACTGTGAAGAAGACAAAGACTACGGCGAAATTGTTCATTGTTTCCAGCTTTGCATGTTTCTGACGATCATTCAGGTTATACTTCACTGCTTCCAAAAGATGACAGAAAAACAGAAAAAATTAGCACCTTGTTTACTTCATGAGATAGAAAAATATTTTTTTCTGTATTTCAGTTTAAATAGTTGTGACCTGGGGATTTTATGTGATGATAGCTTATAGTAATATTTATCATTTAATGGATTTATTTTAACTGGATTATAATCACAAGAAACCTTCTACAAACATTGAATAAAAAAATCTGTATAGACAATAGTGTTGGATGAAAAGACAACTTGATTTTAGTCTGACAGCTTTAAATGAATTTTATAAGTGACGTGTTGGTATTTAAAACATCAACAAGCTGATGTTCTTCCAGGTTGGACAGAAGCTGAGTAAACAGGCTTCATGGAGAAAAAGAAAAACTGAAGGAGTAAAAACATCAGCAGTATATTTAAAAACATATTTGTAGTTGTTTAGAACATTTTTTTGCCTGCAGATTCTATCAGATCTTAATTTTGGTCAAGCAGATGAACCAAGTTTGTCTCTAGGTTACTTTTTTTTTTTTTTTATTTATACATGTTTGATTCTTTCTACTCCAGAATTACAAACTGAAAGTACATAAAGAAATACAATATACCAAAAGTCAGAGTCACTTGCCAATAAAAATGAGCAGCAGTCCCACGATGACCTGCAATATGATGGACAAAGCTAGCAGGACAATGACAGGGACGTAAAACGAGTACTGGGGCCCCACATGGAGGACGGTCTTCAGCTGCGATGAGTTGGCCATCAGCAAGGCAACATCTAGCATACTCTGAGCTGCACTCTTCTTTGTTGCGTAGTGGTTCATGTCCATGATTTTAAGTCTTCTATTGTCCTGTAAGGAAGAGAGGAAGGACAGAAAAAGATGCAACATTAAAGTTTCTAAGAGGAAAGGGTTAAAATGTTTGTTGCTTTCTGTGGCACATTATCATCCGTTTGTTCTCTGCACTGGTACAACTGGTCTGACTGGTGACTTAACGTGTGTGAATATGTTATTTTAGTCAAATCAAACTTTATTTATGAAGAACTTTATCAGACATAAAATGCACCTCAGCATACTTTACAAAAAATATCAAACATAACAGAGTAATAAAAATACATTTAAACAGAACTCTGACTGCACAAACACAACAAAATACACACCCAGATACTCCCATGTACATAACAGACTGTCTCAGAGTGCTGTCCGACCTTTCAATACTGATACACACTGTCATTACAAGAACAGGAATAGTATTAGAAAATAAGATAAATTAAAATTAAATAAATAATATAAAACATACAAATATGATAGTGGGATACACTAAAATACAGTTAAATAAGGTACAGAATAAGACTGAAAAGGTAAACTTCCTCTTAAAAACTATAAAGGGAGGAGTTGCGTATTTTTCCTATTATCTAAGGGAAAGACTAAATGAAATGGTGTGACTGTCAGTCTGCATGTAACGACTCGCCTGCCTGCAGAAAAAAAGAGAGCCAATAATGGAAATTTCCTGTTTTATTACATGAACTGCAATGTAAGCGCAGAGAATCAGCTCTACCCAGAACTTCCTGATCGCTCTGCACCGCTGACTGACATTAACTTTTAAACTCTGTCAGTAACTAGCAAGTATCACAGACATGACATCACACCTGGAAGCAACTCCCAGCAGTCACACAGTATTCAGTTCGACCTGCACCCAGATGAAAAGTGTAGAATTGGAGTACTGGGGCTGATGTTGGAAAGGTTTTTAGGATTTATTGTCCCGTTACAGAAACCAAACTCTTTTTTTTTTGTACATTTTACACGTCATAGCAGGATCATATAATGAACCTACAGAAGGAAACACCTGCTCTTTCATTACTCCTCTAGCAGGGAAAACATCACTTTTATGCTTCAGGAAACATCCTGAAAATCTACCAACAAGAAGGAAACTTGTGTAGCTTAAAACTATTACAGAGTAAGTAAAAGGAGCCGAAGTACTTATTAGCGTATCATATCTGAGGACAAGAGTGTTTTTATATTTCCCACCAGTTTCTACACAGTTCTGAAAAGCAGGTAATGGAATCATTTGGTGCTTACCTCCTTGTCATCTAGAGGTGTTCCCTCATAGTTAGTTCTGTCCTTTGCATCCATTGTCCTCTCAGAAAATGGTCCTGCTGCAGTTCTACAAGTATTCTGTCACCACAGGGAAAAGGAAGGTGGATAACTTAAGTCTGGAAGCTCCTCCCGTTTCAGGAATTTGTACCACGCCTACTATACATCCATCCTTGACGTGACATTAAAACTCCATTCATTATTTTGTGACTCTTAAAGCAGGCGTCAGCGCTTCTTGTCGTGCTTCTCTCTGAATATTTGTGAACTTGAGCTGTTGTTGAAAACAATGAATTACAAGTGAATGTACTCAAATTATTTTATTATTTTCATTTTAAAAAGTAGACTTGTTCATGTATCTGTTATGTTAAACATTCGTCATCATTTGCAATGAACATGTTTATCCATATTTATTTATACTTTTATATTTATACACATAGAAATAAACAGAAAGACAAATAAAGACCGAACATTTACAGTTTTGTTTGATTATCAAAGTGGTTTAGACACAGTGAAGTTTTAATATTCTTTCATACGTTCCAAAGTTTGTAGAGGAATTTCATGTGTTAGCTTAATTACCTTGCTCTTAATTAATGTCTAGCTGAAAGGTTTGACTATAAGGC
>JBAMHX010030029.1:0-11862 GCA_037177515.1 Pseudomugil tenellus
TCTTTGGGGGAATTGGGAGCCTTTCGGGGGGGCCCCTTTCTTTTCCGCTTTGGGGGGTGGGGGTGGTTCTCATCCCCCCCCCCCCCCCCCCCCCCCCGCGACCCCGTTTGGGAATAAGCGGTAGAAAATGGATGGGATGGATGTTTGTGATCTCCTGTATTATGGACGCCAAAAGTGTCCTGTTTGATTTAAAGAACATGGTAAAGATAGAACAACGTGACTAACGTCATCGTGTGTGTATACAAGTAAACATAATGGTAACAGTGGAGCATCTTACTATTTTAAAGTTATTGTCCAGCCATAGTTGGCATATTTTCAATGGCAACGTTTTAAGGAGATTATAAAAGAGGAGAGCCTGGTGGCTTTATGTGGAGCAGCGGCAGAACTGGGAAACGTGTGGATACGAAGTGGCACCCAGGAGTGGTGCAAGAGGGGTGCGAGCAACTTTACAGATAAGGAGCTTATGAGTAAGTTTCCAATCACAAGCAGAAACTTCATGTACATTTCTGAGAGCCTCTCTGAAACACTGTATTAATGAAATGTAGAGATTATAGTTAATCCCAAGTAGAGAACACTGGTGGCATTTACTCATCACATAACTATCCAGATGTTCAACAAAATTAGATAATTGTTTGCAGGAACTCGATTAAGCTATTTCAGATATTATTTGCGATCCACTTGCTGTGTTTGATACCGGATCCATACTAGCTGTGTGTGTGTTTATGTCGGATTCGGCTTTAGTTTGTGTCTAAATCAGTGGACGCCTGCCATCCAACATGGTGGCGTAAACAGTGGGGGACCATGTGACCGCATGTCCTCTATAGTAAATGTGATGCCCACTAATTATTTATTTTTGTAAATGATTGGAATTTAGAAGACACTGTAATTCTCTCTAAAATGTGTTTATCATAGTTGGCACCTATTAATTAAAGCTGATGCAGTAGCGATAATTTGCCAGTAGGAGGAGCATTTCTTATGTTTTCTCATAAGCTGAGAGATCTTAGAGGAACACAAACATGACTCCCGTGTCCTCTTTGTGTATCCTGTTTGTCAGGTGAGAAAACACCTTAAAACTACTAAAAGTTACAGAATCTTACTTATAAATGCCCAGAAATAACTGGTGGAAACATGACTTTAGAAATACATTCTTTAGTTGCTACTTACACAAATGGCCACAGAAGTGCACCCCTGGCTGACTACTAGCAGCTAGGAGGCTAATATAGATAGGTTGTGGGTGAATGTGGGCAACAAACCTGGAAGTTTTGGGCAACAGATACATGAAAATAAGGCTCCATAAGTTAGTTTGTGCTTCTGAACATTACTTAATTTTAAAAGCGTAATTTTAAAACCTATGAGTTTGTCATGGTTATGTTTAAGGTTTGTCAGTTAATATGTGCTCAAAAAGCTATCACATTATGTGAATGTGTGGATCTATAATTCACACTCTTGCAACCCGAGTGCACTGGTAGTAAAAGCCTGCTGGTTGAAATATATATTGTGACATGTAGTAGATTGGTTATGGTGGTTAATATAACCAATGTTGATGTTTCCTTGTGTTTGTCTACAGAGACATTTACAGTAAAACACTGAAATGCAATTTGGACAATATGAGAAAAGAATGAGTTTATGTGTTAAATAAAATAAGCTGAGAGATCTTGGAGGAACACGACCACATCTTCCATGTGCTCATTGTGTATCCTGTTTTTCAGACTATTCAATGACAACGATTCCAGTACTCGTTACATAAATACTCCAGACTCTGAATCTATGCTGTAGCAGATGATAGTGCAGCAATAAACACTCCTGCAACTTCAGCAAGAGACCAGTAGATTAATCCATTACAAGGTGTGCAGAATTATTTGGCAAATGAGTATTTTGACCACATCATCCTTGTAGATGACCGTTATTCCTGTCAAGGACGAGGACACTGGTTTCTTAAGATTGAGAATAATATAAATTTATTAGTGAAGAATTAAAGGAGTTGAACATACATTAAACATTAAAACATGAAGGAGACAATACATTAAGACATACAGACATAGTACAAGGTTATAACCCGGGGAGAATCCCTCCAGAGATCTGTGGTCACACAGAAGTCTGAAACTATTCTGCCCTAATCAGATAGGGGAGCTTTGTTTAAAGACTTTGGTTAAGTGTGTCAATCTGTTCTCATGATATGTCAACAAACTCGCCTAAACATTTCACTGATGGAAGGACGCCGGCCTTGCAGATGGTTTACTAAGGTCAGAATGACATCAGTTTAGGAACCTTATGCTCGGACCTTTTAGCTAGACATTAATTAAGAGCTAATATATGAAATTCCCCAACAATCCTCTTTCTATAATCAAGCATTTCATTCAAAATAGTCAACATGGTCACAAAAAACATGTTGAAAAAAACAAGGCGCAAAATAACTGCCATGAAGATGCCATTTGCCACCAGTGTTGCCATATTTCAGAGCTGCAACATCACTGGAGTGCCAAGAAGCACAAGGTGTGCAATACTCTGGGACATGGCCGAGGTAAGGAAGGCTGGAAATCAACCACCACTGAACAAGACACACAAGATAAAACGTCAAGACTGGACCAAGAAATATCATAAGACAGAGTTTACTAAGGTTTTATGAACTGATGAAATGAGAGTCTTGATGGGCCAGATGGATGGGCCCGTGGTTGGATTATTAAAGGGCAGAGAGCTTTACTCTGACTAACACGCCAGCAAGGTGGAGGTGGGGTACTAGTATGGACTGGTATCATCAAAGATGAGCTTATGATACCTTTTTAGGGGTGAGCATGGAGTCAAGCTCAACTCCCAGCCATACTCGCAGTTTCTGGAAGACACCTTTTTCAAGCAGTGGTACAGGAAGAAGTCAGCATTGTTCAAGGAAAACATGATTTTCATGCAGGACAATGTTCTATCACACGCATCTATCCAAACATCCTCCAATGCGTGGTCAGAAAAGGTCTAAAAGAAGAAAAAATAATGACATGTCACCTTGTTCACCTGATCTTAACACTATACAGAAGCTGTGGTCCCTCATCAAATGTGAGATCTACTGGTAGGGAAACCAGTACACCTCTCTGAACAGTGTCTGGAAGGCTGTGGTTGCTGCTGAAAGCAATGTTGATGGTGAAGAGATCAAGACACTGACAGAATCTATGGATGGCAGGATTTTGAGTGTCCTCGCAAAGAAAAGTGGTTATGCAGGTCACTGATTTGTTTTTGTTTTGTTTTTGAATGACAGAAATTTATATTTGTAAATGTTAAATTGTTATATTGGTTTCCCTGGTGAAAATAAATAAGTGAAATGGGTATATTTGTTGTTTGTTAACATGACTAATAATTATGGACAGTAACCTGCACACACAGATATCCTCCTAAGATACTAAAACTAAAAAAGCCTCTCTCCAATTTCCAAAAATATTCAGGTTTGATATTTATGGGTCTTTTGTCTTAATTGAGAACATAGTTGTTGTTCAACAATAAAATGAATCCTCAACTATACAATTTGCCTAATAATTGTGCAAATCCTGTAATATTGTTTGTTAGTCCACAGAAAGGATTACATGATTGTATGCATTAACAGGTTAACACTGACAGATCTGGTAGCAACTGATGCTAATACTTGTCAGCCAGATGCTAATGTAACTCCGGATTTGTGGTGTGTAATTTTATTCATTTGTATATTTTTGTTTATTAATTTCATTGTTATTTTGGACTCTATTTATGTTGTAATTCAGATATTGCTTTCTTGACCATTTTGTCAGATGATATTTTATCATTTACATTTTCTTCTTACTCAACTTTGTGTCTAAAAATATTGGTTCCTACTTGTTCTGGGAGAGCCAATTTCCCAGAGGGACTTGTTTTTGCTTGGTTTTCCATCTTGTGAGCGCGAGTAGTGTGCGGTTGGCGGAGAAGCTGAAATAAACGTCTGATGTTTGGTGTTTGATTAGCTTGGAAGGTGGCAAAAGGTTCAAGAACCCAGCAGCAGCAGTAACTACATTTTCAACCTTTTTTTAATGTTACAGATTGGTAGCAGCAGTATTTTTGCTGGCCTCTGTCGATGCTAACTAGCCAAGGCAGTCAACTTGCTACTTCGGTGGAGAACTCGGGAAAGACGGTTATTGTTCAAGGTGTCTGTGCACGCCCAGAGTTACTGCAACATCAGACTTATCCTCCTCAGCTGTAGGTTTTCTGATGAAAAGACTTAAATGCTCAGCTAAAAAAAAACAAAGCACTTAATTAAAAATAAATAAAGTAACGGCAGAATGACTCGCCCAGCGAGCTGGAGTACCTTATGAAAAGACCACTAGAATTAGCTATTGGCATCAGCATTAGCTATTAGCATTAGCACTTTTTACACAAATAACATATACTTTTTCTGAACTTAATTTTTATTTCTTACATTCCTTTGTTGTGAAGTTTGTCCAGAGAAAGATGTTGTGGAGAATCCTTCACAATAAAAAAAAGCAAATATTCCCCTTAAACTGTTCATATTTTTCCACATTTCATTAATAGTAAATATAATTTCATATTTTTTTAAAAAAAATTCTCACAATTTTCTCATGCGTTAGGTCTTAAAGGGTTAATTATCGTCCTCAGTTTCACCAACAATTGCAACAATATTATTGCAGATGTGTTTTCCTGTCATTGTGTTAACCTGAATGCTGAAAAATAACAGAATAAAACTTCTACATTTATTCACATTGATGATGATTAGTTAATCTAAGCATTTCTTAGTTCCTGAAGTAGCAGTAAAGCTTTGTACACGATTTCTTTGTAGATTTTTATAACTAATTTTGTCCTTGGAAAAGGCTCAGAGGGTGTTTTTACTCAGTATCATTAGGTTGCATCTAAACTGAAAAAGTGCATTTATGTAA
The DNA here is from genome assembly GCA_037177515.1 of Pseudomugil tenellus. NCBI lineage: Eukaryota > Metazoa > Chordata > Actinopteri > Atheriniformes > Pseudomugilidae > Pseudomugil > Pseudomugil tenellus. Next base: position 4,884 of record JBAMHX010030029.1, read on the forward strand.
GAAGTAATTGGGTTAAAGTAAAACATAGTTTAGAATCTGGGTACTGAACATTTTTCAGATTAAATCAGGGTCAGTAATTGGATGTGATTTTTGATAAAACCAGCAGATCTCAGCTTCTGCAACTGTTCAGCTCTCCCCTCTCCCACTCATTCTCTGCAAACTGCCAATAGCGCCACCTACCAGATTTAAGTTGTAAATTCATATTTTATGTTTCTGCATGCAACAGCATTACTTAACAGATTCGGTTGCGTTTCCTTACATGATTAAATTAAGGCTCGCCTTGTGCATTTTTAAAAAAATAACTTTGGAGAAGATTACTTTATGATACCTACACTTTTGGAGAAGAAGAAAAGCCAAGTGAACAAACCTGCTGACTAACATTAGTTATCTTTTGGAAATAAAGTTCAACTTAAAAAATGTGTTTATTATCAATCAATGCTTTACTGGTATGAATGATATGATAATGAAAACTAAATCACAGGTTCCACCAAGATATTGTGTATGTAATAATTGTTTTGGTTTTTAATCTGTATTTCAGATGAGTTCACACAATATTCAAGGAGTGCATCGTCTCAGGTCCATTAAAAGTGGCAAGTAAAACCTTTACCCCATGCTAGACATGTAGTGCCTCATGGTCCCCAAAAACATCTGAAAAACTGCTTTTTAATGAGTGTAGTATTGTAATGTAACACACATCATAGATACAAAAACATCTTCAAGAAACATTAACGGCAAACACTACATTTATTGGTCCTCATCAAAAACACACCTGCGAATTCTGAACATCGCTAATTTGTGCACAAAATGCATCATCTCTAAAATAAAATGAAAATATGAAAGACTCCCTCAGCTTCATGACTCTTTCTTCACTAATAAAGTTACAGGTTTGGAGTTCTTTGGGCATTTCCTTTGCCCATCTCTACAACATCAGGCAGAGAAATGACTGTTGTACACTGTTTGGCTGCCTTTACGGTGTCATGGAGCAAAGCATCTTCTTCCTGTGTAAATAAAAAAAGCAGATACTAGGGATGGCATCAAAACAGTGATGTAAAAAAGCTACATACATTCTTCTCTGTCCCACTGTTGGTCTTCATGTTACCTTCACCTACAGAGAGAATAGAATGAAAATAAAAATAAATTACATAAATTAATAATCTAACACATAAAAGCATGCAGGGAAACGCACTTTATCTATGTGTGTACAACAATTTGACCTTCAATAGTACCTGATGAGATGGATTCAGAACATCTTTTTCAGTGGAGCATCTCCTAAATTCTTAAATTTGCAGAAGGATTAATGATACTCTACAAATAAGTGTTTAAAAACATTACTTGCTCTTACCAGTAGTTTCCTCCCAACACCTTTTTCTAGCCTGCTGTCTGTCTTCTTCAGACAATTGTGATTCAACAACAATGAATGTTTACAAGTAAAACGTGAATAAAAGTTAATACACAGGGTATTCAGTAAAATATATATTCAATACAATATATTCAATAAAAATATAACAAACAAACACACACAAACTCTGAAAGTTTAACTGGCATTGGAAGACTAAAAATAGACGAAATTACGATTGTCCCATAGAGCAACGCTAACTAACAAGCTCCATGTAAAACTTAAACCACATAAATATTAAAAACCATGATACATTTAAAATTACAAATAATAATAATGTTCTCATGTGAAGAAGACAGCAACTGGCTTTATGCATAGCTCCACTACTTCCTGAAGTTAGGACAACTACTTTGTTTCCTGTCTTTCATTACTGGACAAACTGATTCGTCCAGATGTGTCTAACCATTTCTGTTCTAGTTACTGAGGTCAGACACACCTGGATTAATCAGTGTGTCCAGTAATGAAAGATGGAAACAAAAGAGTTGTTTTAAGTCAGGAAGTAGTGAACCTGTGCATAAAGCCAATTCACGAAGAACACGTTCAGTGGGCGGAGCTCAACCTTTAACCCCGCCCACGTTGAGGCACGCCTCGGTCTGTAGCCACTCTGTAGCCAGGGGCTTCTCGCACCAGGAAAGAATCACAAAGAAATGCTTCTCTTCTTCAAAATGAGTTTAATTATCTAACATACGACACTTATCATTGTTGTCCATCAGATAAATGACTCCAAAATACAGAATCATACAACCCAGCCGGCTCGTCTAAAAGATGCACATTATTAATGATAATCCAAGAGGTAATATAAGCTTTAAGCTGCTGTTGCATGAAAAAGTACTTTAGAAATAAAATTTGATTTGATTCAACAACTTGCTAAATAATATTGAAGAAATGTGGTCAAATAAAGTGCTGAATCATTTACATGAAATCCACATTTTCAGTCTTGTCTCACAGATGTGAAACAACTGCCCTGTGCTACTTTTCAGATGATAAAAAAAAAAAAAAACATCTTATGAGCACATGATAAATCTGTCAGCAAACACTTATTTGTATCATTTGAATTTTCATGACTTGGGACAATGTAAAGATGGTCGGACGACAGTTTGAGGCAAAGATTGCTTCTTAATATGAGGATATAATGAGAGTGTTTATATTAAACCATGAAGCTGCTTGCAAATGTTGAAGACAAGAATTTAACGCTGAATTACATCAAGAATGTTTCTGTTATTATTCATCATTCATGAGCAATAAACGATCTCATAAAGCATCTTTATTTAGCAAAACTAAAGAAGCAAAAACTGGACAAGCTTTCTGTAATAAGCTTTCCCTCCACCAGAGAGCAGCAGAACTTTAAATATAAGTGTACTGGTCCTGTCTGGAAGCTTTGCAGTATCCAACTGGTTGCTTAAGTTGCAAAGCATTTTAAAGCCTACAAAGATATAATTTAACAGGACACAATTTAATAACATTTACTGCATTATTCTGCTTTGTATGGGGTTATTGCAAATATTATGCATTTCTCTTGATTGGATTGCATTTGTGGCAAAATATTTACCTTACATGTGTTAAAAGTCTTCAAGGCAGATGATGGATGATGATCCACACCTGAAGTCGTCTTAGGAAAATGACATTAATGACTTTGTTTTTACATTTCGGTGAGAAAAGGGTCTGAAATAAAAGAGAGAACAGAGGAAGCGATGAAGCCAACGGGAGTTAAAAGGAACGTTTCTGGCTTCTCGATCTAACAACATGAGCAAGACCAGCAGAGCCACACTGGGTGAACTGGGATGTGATCACTCTTTTTAAGCTCTTTTCCCAACGTTACCTCAGAGGGAGATTCTTGTTCAGGATGTTTCTTTTAACTGTGACAGCTGTGACTGACTCTCCTGAAGGGAAACTTCATGATCACCAGTCCTTTATTTCACAGCCTTCTTCTGAAACACAAAACCAGGCTTTTGTGATACTTTGTAATAACAAGACATGTTTTGTCTATGAAGTTCTTGTAACTTTCCTTGATATGAATTGAACCTGATTCCCAACATATAGAATCACATTTGCATCTGGATTATTCTCCTCCCTCCACCCCCCCTTCTTGGCAGATAGATGCTGACTTCATATTAGTGTTGACCACACCAGGTGTAGTGAAACCTTTTTCTAACACAGCTGAATCAAACGAGTGGCTCATTTCTAGCCCTCTGTAGAGCAGGATGACATGCAGAATAGAGATTTCACCTATTATTTTACCTTCCTTCAACTTTTAGATGCATCCTTTTTCATACACACCTGAATCAGCTGAAGTTCCATCATCCACATGTCACCAGCTCTGCAGAGGCCCGGTATCGAGCCATTCATTTGATTCAGCTGTGTTGGACAAGAGTAACTTCTAAAACTTGCAGGATGGTATATCTCGAGGACAGGACTTGGGCCCCCGTGTCAGCAGCTTGGGCTGTCGTTACCTGTAGAACAGCCCAGAGGGCACCAGAGGGAATGCCACTGACAGAATTTTGGCCACTGATGGCCACCATCCATTCGCAGCTATGCTTGGCATTTCAAGTAATTTCTAGATATTAGTTATTCTCCCAAACTGTACCTCTAAGTTTGGTGGGCTGTTGCTGTAGAGTTGTTAAGAGTCAGGGCAGATGTAGCAGAGTAGCACCAAGGTGGGAGGCAGATCTGAATGAAAACCAGCCCACACAGCAAGCAGACATGTAAAACAAGAATTAGGAAGGAGTATCTTATGGATTGTGAATTAAGCCAGAGTAAACCTTTGCAAACCTTTATTCCACAAGACAAGTATTGATTACAGATAAGTGTGAGAACCAGATATACTGATTAAACAGGGTTTTTGTATAAATGTGTAATGATAAAAGTAAAACATCAAACCCAAAGTAAATGATTCCTTCCAACTATTTGCTGCATTACAGCATTGTAGCTTACTTTTAAAAAGTTTTAAACTTTGCGAGGATTTTTTAATTATAACCTGAAGGACAGCATTTAGGGCTGCGTGGTGGTTAGTGCTGCAGCCCGTTTGTTTTTAGAGTTTGTTCACATTTCCAATTAAATGCAACATGTTTGTGATCTCCTGTATGAACGTCGTGCACACCAAAAGCGTTCTGATTAAAATACCACGGTAAAGATACAACAACGTGAGTGACGTCATCACGGTGGAGCATCTTGTAATTAGCTATAACCGCCACATTTTTAATGGCATCGTTTTAGGAGATTATAAAAGAGGAGAGCCTGGTGGAGGAGAGCCTTTATGTGCTGCAGACGCGTCTACATCTTTACAGAGAAACATGTGGATACGAAGTATCAGCCAGGAGTGGTGGGACATGGATGCTGTAACAATATGTATATTATTGTTTGGATTGGCCACAATAGATCTGTCATTAGAGGGCGATCATGAGTGGTTGCTACATGTAAAAAGCCAGAAAGTGAAAAAGGAAATGAACACTGAAAGCTGCATGTTGAAATAAATGCCGACCCCGGTGGGCCAGAGCAAAGGAAACAGGACTCGTGTCTTTATTAAAACCCACACTTTAACGGATGGAAACGCATTTAAAGATAAGGAGTTTATAAATGATTTTCAAATCAAAAGCAGAAACTTCATGTACATTGCTGAGAGCCTCTTTGAAATACTGTATTAATGAAATGCAGAAATTATAGGGATCATTAATCCCAAGCAGAGAACACAATATGTTCTCATCACTTCACCTTCCAGTTGTTCAACAAAATGAGATAATTGTTTTCAGGAACTTGATCCACCTGTTTCATATATATTTTGTGAGTGTTTGATACCAGATCTATACTTGGTGTGTGCATGCTTAGCTTGCTATGGTTATCACTGGAAGCTTGTCGTCCAACATGGTGGCGTAAACATTTGGGGATCACATGACTGCACGTCCTCGATAGGTTTCTGATGAGAAATAGTGCAGTATCTTGGCAGTATCATGCATAACCTTTCTCCTGGAAAGTACAAAAATGGGCAAAGATTTGGAGCTGAGAGCATGGGGTTAAATGATTGGCACCATAATAAAACTCAGAACTGCCGCTCGCCAAGAGCTAACTGCGCTAACTCAGATCCAATGCAAGCTAACAGTCTAACAGAGCTAAAGCTAAGGCACAATGTTAACCAGATGAAAACTGCGTTGTGATATCAGATACCTGTCAATCAAAAACACACAACCCCATATAGACTGAACTTCAAAAGTAAATAACGTTTAAAAAGATGAGTTTTAAAAGAAATTCACCCCCCACCTTACAGCTAAAATGAAGTCAAATTTGACTTATTAAACCTAATACTTTTTGAACCAGCGTGTAAACTGTTTATTTCTGCTGTGAAGTTGATCCTTCTCACATTAATGTCTATGGAGAGCTGCTCTGTTTTGGACCCCCTAGTGGACGAGATATGAACATCATTGTTGCGCTTCCCCACAAGCTTCAGTTTTTACCTTTGGTGAGTGGTTTTCCACTTAGTCTGTACTCATCCGTAATGTGTTTTTTTTTTTTTTTTTTTTTTTTTTTTTTTTTTTTTTTTTTTTTTTTTTTTTTTTTTTGCATTTTTGAAGACCTGAAATTAAATCAAAAGTATTTATAAAAACATAGTAAAAAAATACTTAATAGAAAGTTATATTATTGTCTTGAAAAGGAAACATTTTTATTTTAAGTTTAAGATTCAAGATATTTAATTGGCAATGTAAACAAAGTTTAATAGACAAAATGTTCAAAGAAGATAACCACGTGTTGTGTCATGGCTTTCATATTGTCTGATTCTTGGTCTGTTTCATGTGTTCCTTTAGCATTTAATGTCAACTAATCATTTGATTGCAGATTTTCTGCCTGATAAGCAAGTCCAGGCTTGTTATTTTAATCTCCCAACTTCTGCGCTACATCTTCAGATGTTCTTTCCCCTCCTCATGAGTGTCAGAGTTTACACTTTGTCCTGTCCTGAATTTACACTTTATACTAAAACTTGCCTTTATGTATATTATGATGTGAGTTTGTCTTATACAGGAAACACTTATTTAAACAGCGTGAACAATGTTAGGAAATTTGGTGCAGCAGCAACATTTTTGGGGGAGCACATATTCACTGCTGCACCACTGAGCATGAAGCAAAGCAGCTGTGTTGTTGGAGATGTTGAGGACTAAAAATGGAAAAAAGAAGAAAGTTCAGAAAGTGAAGTTGTACAAATTGAACATGATGATACAGAGAAAAATCAGATGTATCAAGATGTTCGTTGTCTCTTCTAAAACCAACTATTATTAACAAATTATGTCCTAATAACGTTTTTAAAGCAGTTTTCTGTACCACCTTAGCAGCAATAATGGTTTGGAGTAGGAGGAATGCCAGAAGCTAGGATCAGAACCCTCCGTATCATCTGATTCAATTCATTTCAACTTTATTTGTATAGCACCATTTCACGACAATGTCGTCTCAAAGCGCTTCACAGAGATCAGCCAATTCATAAAAATAGCCTTATATAGGGAGTCTGCATCGAATCTTGACTTCAATGCAATCTCCCATCCTGAGCTGCATGAGGCGACAGTGGGAAGGAAAACTCCCTTTTAACAGGAAGTAAAACCTCCA
>JBAMHX010030030.1:0-11858 GCA_037177515.1 Pseudomugil tenellus
TTCTCCATTGTTGCAACTTTGTATTTTACCCTTTGTTCTTATCATTTTAATAAACATTTAATATCTTTCAATCCTATCCCAGACTCCTTCGTCTTTGACAGGCTCGCCACCCTAACAGTGTTTATAATCACTGCGATGGAGTATTAGGGCAATACTGAAAGAAAAATGTGGAGGATTAATTTTTTTCTCCCTTCCACTTTGAGAATAAACTTGAAATGTCAAGAATAAATTCAAAATCACGAGAATAAAGTCAAAGTACAGTTTTGAGAATAAAGTAAAAAAAAGTTGACATTAACTTCAAGTCTTTCAGATTAATTTGAACCAGCTTTTCTCTACTCTATAAAACACAATGCCTAGTGTGGATGAGCTAGTTACCTTGTACTTTAGAGTGGGCTTCAGCAACAATAAAATTCTTTCCCTTTTAGTACATTATAATAAATAAGTAGTCGTACTTTGAAGAGACTGTATTTCAACTTTATTCCCGTCTTTCGATTTCATTGGCACCGTTTACATGCGACTTATAATTCCTCTTTAATTACAAATCTTAACAAATTAACAAAAGTTAATTCTGCTTTAAACAGATGAAAAGTAACCATGTAAACACTTACTTCCAAGTGGAATTGTTAATTCGGAATTAAAATTAATTCCCAATAAACTGACTGGTTTATTCTCATTTTAAAACAGAATTAAATCATTCCTGTCTCATGTAAACCCTTAATTTGTCTTGTTAATTGCGGTCGTTCTGCACATGCTTATCATTTCCCGCTGCAATGACGCACATGCGCAGTCTTCTGCCTCCGATCTTGTTGTTTGGTAAATGCAATAAAGTTTTTTTTTGTTTTTTTTTTAAATTTGCCTCCCGTTTTTGATATATTCGGTCCATCTATTTTTCTTCTACTCCTCAGCTGCTCAATATAGTGAAGTCATATACTTGTGACAAGCTAGAAATTCAAAAATTGTAACAAAATTGATTCTTAAACAATTCATATTAGACTGTTTTCCATGTAGCCGCTAAAGCTACAAACAGAAAGAGAGTTGCTGCGTGATTATGTCACTTCTGCCATCACGTCGGAATTAAGAGAATTAATAATTCAGAGAATTAGAATAATGCCACGTAAACTTTTATCCAGAATTAAAATTTCCATGTAAACTCAAAGCTTCATAAATTTAATTCAGAATTAGTTATTACGGAATTCACAATTCTGAATTAAAAACATCAATTATCAGTACCCATTCTTGATATTTTAAGTTTATTCTCATAGTGAGGGAGGGAGCACAAACAAATCCTAATGTTTTCTTTTTTTATTTTATTTGAGTTTATTCTGGTTCTTTTTTTTTTTATTCTATAATGATGCGGTTACAATGCAGCTTCCCAAGATGGGGTGAATAAAGTCTGTTGGACTCTAACTGATGCAGATTAGATACACGTTGAAAGTAGCAAAATTTGCAAGACAGATACAAACTGTGGATTTGACACTCACTTGAGTCACTAAAGTAGACTCGTAAGCTTCCTTGCTGTAGCTCCATCCATCCACACAGCCTTCCTGCTCCAGGTCAGTAAGGTTGATGTCCCTGTGAGGAATAAAACCCTGAGCAGAAAGATTTTTCACCACATCCAGTCTGTATCTGCTGCATCTGCTCAGCTCCTGTTTCCCATCCACCACCTCACACAAACAACAAGAACACGTTTTATTTTTACAATAAAGCAGTGAAATGTGTTTTTTTAAACACATGCATGTGCATGATCACATACACATGCAAGTAAATGTAATGCTCCCGCATATTCTTATTTCCATCCATGTGAGCAATTAAAGCAATGCTACAAAGCTAAAAAGAATGAGTGGATTTCAACTTTATCTGATCACTGTCTGTTCATTGTTTAGATAAGCTTAAACAAAGTTGTAAAAACAATTCTCACTTTAAAATGACCAAGTAAAGAAAGTATTTTGCGTTAGTATGTCTAATATATAAAGATCAATTTGTAATTGGTCATCTCATGTTTTGTCTCTAATGTTTACCACATTTTTTTAGTTTTAAATTCATGCTTAACTGTTTTATGTAGCATTGATTCAGGGATTTGGACCAGCTATCGTCTCCAAAACTGTCTGGTGAATCAACCCTGCAGTCACGGTGTCAAGTGAGCCATCCTTCATCAGGCTGTACATTCGTGGCTAAATTTCAGTTGTGCAAATTCCAGATATTAGGCCAAGGAGGTTTATTTTAGAATAAATTGTAAATCCTGTGATATTAAAATACTCCAAGCTGTCAAACGCCAAATATTTTACTGTACAGTTTTTGAGAAAATGTTGGACAAAATATGCTCATGTTATTTAACATCACAGAATTGTAAAAGCCAAAAAACCATGTGCAAAACTTTGATAGCTGATGCAAAAGTTTCTCTGGTGATGTCAAGTATATAGTCCTTTTTGGCCTTTACAGTACTGAATAGCATATGAGAACATTTTGGCCTCCATTTTCTCAAAAATTATACAGTAAATTATTTGGTCCTTGATGGTGGAGATACCTGACATCACTGAAAGAAAATCCAGAGAAACTACATTATAATCTTTCAAAATGGTTATGAAATATCCACTTAAATGCATTTACTTGGACTGCACAGTGAAGTTTTCATGAGTTTAATGTTTGGCCATTGCATTCATACCACAATGACTTTAGGGTATTTGGCACTGGTATTAATGTGGCTTCAGTATAAACTTAAAATATTAATAATAAATGCAAATAAAAGTAATTAATACATGTGACTTAATTCAATTTGAGCTACGAAAAATGTCAATATAAGCAAAAGGTTTAATTCAAGCAATAGTTTTATTCAATTCTTCATGTGTCAAGTTATTGGTCACTGAAATTACTTGAACAAAATTGGGACATAGTGTTCCAGATTTCTTCTAAAAAAGACTTAAAAAAGCACCATAATACCTGTTTTCTTGCACATTTGAAATTTAGCTTTGAGTGTAGGCTGTCGAATTATTGACCTCGTAACTGAAGTGTCAGCTCACATGAACAGAGTGAGTCAAAGCAGTCAGGTGTATTCCCAACTGATCAATAAACCTGATTTTATGTCTGTCAAGTCTGATAAAGGCCGAAATTGCAATGTGCACCACTATCAAATTTTACTAATAACTTATTCATAAAGTGACTCATATATAGTCTGTAGCATCTCGGTCCACCCCCAGCTGTCATTGGTCAGTTTTGATCAATGAAATGAGGTATAACACAATAATACTGAGCCCATCTTAATTATCTTGTTATCAGTTATCTCATTATCGCTAGAAAATGGTTCTGATATCTCAAGATAAAGAATAGACCTAATAGTCGACTGCTGTCGGCTTCTGTGCTGCGCAATATGGATAGACTACATTTTTATTTCAGTTCCCTCAGTCAGCACTGAGATCTGTCAAGGCTTTACATCATAAATTGGTATTAAAATCTTTTAAAGACCGAAACCATAGACTGAAGGAAAATAACTAAATAATGGCAAGTACACATTGCTGTTACACTAGAAAAACAATTGACTTCTATACTTAAAGCAAACTAAAACCAAAACCTTTACACTTTAAATTAATTTGTTATATGTTATAACACACAAGGAGATACACAATTATACATATTATGCATATTGTTTCTTTTATAAATATATATATCTACTATCAACCTTTGGCAAATTGCATTCTCATATGCACAACCAAGACTTGGCAAAACATTTAAATTACTCACAGTTATTGGTATAATACTTTTACGCCAGTCCTCCGTCAGGTTAGTATCAGGTACAGAACAGTAATATTGACTTGGAGTGCCAGTGAGGAAAATGAGGATAAAAGCGGCATATCCGTTAGGCATAATACTGGCACAGAGTAAGAAAAAGACAACCTGCTGGAAACGCCCCCACTGACCCAAAAAAGCAACTGCATCAGCGTAATTACTCATGACTAAACAACAATCTTTTTTCTTGATAAACTAAACTATATTTGCTGTCTTAAGTGGTGAACAAAAAATGTCCAGAGGTTTGTTTCTTCCTTTTATATATATTAGCCTATAGAAGCATGACAAGCTTGCTCCGCCTAAGTTCCGTCATTTGCCAAAACCTGTTCATCTGAAAATACCTGTGTAAAGAAGTTAAACATTTTAGTGGCACATCTTAGCATTTTCTGAATGCTGGATCTTCCCTTTTAACAATTTAAACCCCAACCAAAGAACCAAAGAAAAGTCCCATTTTTTATAATCAGGTCTTCATTTTTTTCTGCTTTGTTGTTGATGATATTTTCACTATTTATCACAATGTGATAGGTCAAAACTATATTTTAGTGTAATGTTCTTTCTGGTACTCACCAGAGGGCAGGAGACCATTTTCATTTGCTGTACAACAGGGTTTTAATTAAAGTTTCTGCCATAAAGTAATGCACAATGTCTCTAAACTGCAAGTATCAAATATGACACGTTTGGCTTCGTAGGGTTAAAGTAATGCAAATGGTTTGGTCCAGACCTGCACAATTACTTAACAACATTAGCAGATAGTGATTGGGCTGCTAAAGAATGCAGGAAGAAGATAATTTTCCAAAGAAAGACATCAGAAAAAGAAAAACAAAGAAACGAGACTGAGAGGAAACTAAGTTAGAGGAAGCAGCTTTTTTTCTCTTTAGAGAAAAGGTGAACTGAATTACCAGTTTGTGAGGATATCAGTACCATTTTTCTCAGAATACCGGTAAAACTGGGCGCGGTAGCATTTCCTTTTGTTATCATAGATCTTCTGCTATTGTTAATTTTAGATCTGTATTGCCTGACTATACTTGAAGCAATTGGAGTCAGTATGTAGTGGACATTTTATTTAATACCTTACTAATGTTATTTCTAGATGATACATGAATTATCTCTATATGGTTTTTAATGATTACATTTGTGTATTACTTTACTGCGAAGGTCTCACTCTCATGACTCGTGATTCCTTAGAATGATAGCAAATATTCATCTTTGTTAGCCACCTGGAGACAAGCCTTGGGTAGGATGAAAGGTGCTAGGCAGCCTGCGGTGCAGGTCTTGGATAGAATAACATCTCTTGTGCTCAAGGATACAACAAATAACAACCCTCTGTGTCATTTTTTTTACTAAGCTTAAACATTTTACAATTCATCCAAACTCTTTGAAGATCCTTTCCACAACATTATGGTGCTTTGCAAGCAGGGTCCCGCAGGTGCTCAATGAGGGACTCATTGTTGGATTTCCTCTCTGACACTGACAGGAGCCAACAAACATTTAAAAAGGAGGAGATCAAGTGGAAACTGAGCAACGTTCTTTTCAAATATACACTTCTCTCTTTGCAGATAAAAAAAGGGGAAGGGAAATTGGCTTTTGGTGCTCTCTGCTCAGGGAAATGAAAGGTAAGTAGGCTAGCAGTCTGGGAGGAAGCTTGCCCCCACGTAGTGTTGGGGTGTCTTGTAGAAATGAAAAACGACTGGTAGTATAGACCTAGGTATCCAAATTCTGTGGAGACATCTGCGGTTTAATTTAGGAATTCCTCTCTCTCATTAGCAAACGTAGGTAATTCAATCTTAACCCTTTGATGCACAACATATGCACACCCCTTTAAATGCACAACATGGGTCAAAAATGACTCCCATCAAAAAGTATGAAGATAAAAAATAAAATAACAATGTTTAATGACAAAAAACAAGTTAATTGAGGAATACCTGGAATACTGAAACATAACATTGTGTTATTGCAAAGATACAGATGATAAAAACTTGGCTGGGTCACTTTTGACCCATGTTGTGCATCAAAGGGTTAAAATCCCTGAACCCCCTCAACAAGACATTTTAGTGTTCATGGAAGGTAAATATGGAAATATATTTGGAGTTTTGCTCAGAGTGGATTAAAGCAGAAACATTTCTGGTTGAGGACCACAAGTACCACAGCATTAAATAAAACCAAAGAATGGTTGCACAAAACTTCTTATCATGGCTGACCATGGGGTCATGGCTGCGTTGGGACCAGTGCATCCGCATCTTAAGAAGAACAGAAGAAAAAAATGGCTAAGGTGAGTGACTGGGGAATTTTAGGGAATCATAAAAGTCAGTCCTTTGTCTGACTGTCTGCCACAGGCAGAGAAAGTAGGAATCTTCAACACTCTCATTGACAACAGACACCACAACTTTCTTTTTTCCCCCGTTAGTTTAGTTTGCAACATTTGTCATTATTAAGGAGAGAATATCAAACTGAATATAATCTGATCAGTCTGAAGAAATATTGTACTCCGTTTCACATACACACAAGAAACATGTCTCACGTATAAGCTGACTGAGGGAAAAAAAAAAATCCAGTTGCTGTAAACTGAAACTTAACTTTCGCTAAAGAATGTTTTTACACACATGCACGCCTGAAGACCTAAGTACTGTTATGAAGTGGGGTGGTGAGCGGGGTGGACCCAAATGAAGGAATAGGCAGGAGGCAGAAGGAGTGCCGAGAAAACTTAACTTCAATTCCTGGACATGCAAACCTAAACAGACTAGCAAAACACTAGGGTGACAAGTGAAAACTAATGAGCTAACAAACAGAACAAAACCTGATGACACAGACAGCGGCTGAGTTCCCATCCAGGAAGTTCGACTTCCTTCCATGAAAGATTTGTTTTCTGTTTTAAAATGCTGACTAATACACCTTTCATTTCCTGATAAGAGGCACTGACTACGTGGATCCATTACAGAAGCAAACTTTACACAGTTTTTAAAAAAATATGTGTCTTTTCTACTCATGACCTAATGACCTAATAGGAGGGGTTGCCAGAATAGATGACTTAAAGGTTCAGTCTGATGACAATCTGGTTGCTTTATGATCATTTCTTGTCTAAGTTGCAGGAACAAGCATATGACATGGTCAGAAATAAAAGCCATCATTGGAGGGAAAGAAAGCATCAAGCTTTCCCTTTGGAGTGGATGGCAGGGATGAGGTCTGATCAGTAATTTATCAATAGATCTCTCACTAAATTGTGAAGTTTTTCTGTGTCTGATATGTTCTATGCATCACAGGGACTGTAGGTTTGGATGCTAGTGGATAATAGCTTGCTGAGTTACTTACCGTTTGGTGACTCGTTTAAAGTTGACCACTAGAATGCAACTGGTGCTTTACCCTCATTTTACTCTCTTAAGGGAGTAATGCCCAGGTGTGCTCCCTGCTTGGAGAAAGTTTAAGTTTGGATCTTATGCGCTGTCCTCAAAGAAGAATCAGCTTGCTGCCACCTGCTGGGGAAAGTCTTCCAGTGCATTAACGGTGCTGTGGTCGTGTCCAGGCGGACAGACTCGTTGGTGGTCTGCTGCATTGCTGAAGCTTTTGTGTGAACTGATCTACGTTATTGTTTCAGCCTCTCTTTAAAAATTTGCTTTCATTCTTTTTATCTCACCATTAAAGCAGGCCTTGTAATAACTACTGATCTCAGCGTGTGGAGTGTTTTATATGTATTTTCATTTTCGTTTAACAGATGAGAGCTGATTGTGGTGGTGGTTGGGTTCTTCAGGTTACAGCATGTCCATTCTGTGTGTTGTGTGCTATCTTGCACCTTGTGCTTGTGATGGCACTAGATGTCTGTGCCCATGAGGGTGAATCAGTTGTGTTGCATTTTTTCATTTGAGACGCTTCCTGTGTTGTAACCTTCCTTCTTTGCACAGCCTCGACTGCAGTTTTTAACTGTTTTTTCTTCTAACTTGTAAAACTTAAGACAAGATAGAGCCCCTGTGTTGCGGCTGGGTTGCAGGTGAAGTGTGGCTGACTTCTGACTCTGGTTCCCACTCTGTCTAAAGTCTGCATGTCAAAGTGTCTGTTGCGCCCCCCTGTCTGTTTAGAAATCATCCTGTTAAGTTCGTTCGTCATTCCATTAATCATACATCATTTCTTCCGTCAACCTGCACCCTCCTCTGGAGAGGATTTATCCAAACAAGACACACCTTCATCTGCACCTCTGGAAATTATAACAGCTCCAATCAATCATCGTTCGGTGACAGATTGCCTTCTCCTTGGCTTGCGTTGGACTTTGAATCTTGGCTTTGGCAGTACACTTTGTAATTTAGAGATAACTTGTGGTGTTTTGTTTAGACTAGTTTTGTAGATATTTAAATTAGTAGTTTATCTTTGTATAGTGTGTTGTAGTGATGGATCGATGAGGCCTTGTGAAACGTGTCAGCACATTACCAAACTGTATTGAAACTGCATCAATACTGTGTTGCTCAATTCTGAAACCTGTTTCTTCTCACACCTTATTGCAACTATAAAGACAATATGATTAACGTATTGTACATATTGCTGTATTTCTCATATACATTTGACATCTCTTCAAACATGCAGACAAATAATGTACACGTGTGTAAAAATGGAAAAGCAAAGGGATTGTCAGCAGTGTGACTTTGTGGAGAGTGCTGCACTCCCAACACAGATGTGCACAACTGCATATTATAATTAATGTAGTGACAGGTAGGAGCCAGTTAAACCTCCATGTTCCTAGATGCCCACATGTCAGATGTTATACTCAATGCCACAGCTTGCTGTACTTCCATTTTCATTCATTCCATTCTCTTAGAGCTTGCATTGTTACATTGTTACTCAGTTAGGGGTTCAAAACCCCTAACTGAGCTGGGTCGTAACGGTGTTCTTGAGCAAGAAACTGAACCCCCAGTTGCTCCTGGTGGCCAGGCTAGCTCCTGTGTGTATGGTAGCTCTGCCACCATCTGTGCTTGAATGGGTGGATAGCAGAATCTGTAAAGTGCTTTGGTCATCGAGAGATGAGAAAAAAAGTGCTATATAAGTGAACACCATTTACATTCTGGCATTTTCAGCAGGACTTGCTCTTAAGTGGAGACTTGTTCCTTTGTTGTATTTGTTGTAATTGTATTTATTTATTTTGTTTTGTATTTGTGGGTTAATTGTATTATTCTTCTAAGGGCAAGCAATTGCGATTGCAATTACAAAAAAGTAAGGAATTTGGTTGCTTAAACTAAAGCAGTAGCAGGCTTCGGTTCCTGTTGTTGGACCGTCGACATCCTTTGCACCTTCCCCTGGTGTTTGCATTACTAATGCCCCTGTAACACAGTGACTGGTGTTTATCCCACGTGACAGGAAATGTCCTATGTTTAGGGGACAGTCTGGTAAAAGCTTAACTGAACGAAATGAGAGGTCCAAGCATGCATAAGTGCACACCATTTGTCAGCTGGCAAACAGGTATTTTCTTGTTTGACCATTTAGAAGGTGAAAAACTCAAAGGAAAACAAAACTGCTCTGCTGTTACAAGAGTCGCATGGATGTACAGTATCATATGTAGCCCTGCAACAGACATCAGGAAGGAGACACGTTATTTGAGTTCTTCCTGGCTTTACTGAACCATATGGAGAAGATTAAGCAGTGAGCAACGGATATTATGCCAATTTCTCACACCTTGCTGAGGTATTAGTTTGTGAAGCAGGTGTCAGATGGTGCCCTCTGCTGTGAATTAAAATAATGGGTGCACAGGCAGCCATGCTCAACTCTGCTTGATGTCCGGGGAGAGGTTATCAGGTGGGAAGGGTTGTCTGGTAGCACCAGGGTGGCTAGCTAGTGCAACCCCTCCAGCAGTGAACATTGTATGCAAGGAGCCTCTCAAGGTGTTTACTCTACAACAAAGCCATCGGCACTGGATGAGATGAGGGAATCGTTGAAGCAGGATCACTCTTAGGATCGCCCTTATCACCTTTCCCATAATCTTAATGGCTCCTGAGTATGTAGGTGCTGTCAAAAACCAGATCATTTCACAAGGGAATGCAATGAGGACCATGTTGATCTTTTCAGCCACTTTTTTCATCCTATGGTTCACAGCAGCCTAGTGGGCAGTTTCAGTCTAGTACTCACCAAGTTGCAGAGTCACAGTTCAGATGGGGCATTGGTTGTCTCAGAGGCTAATGTTTTATCGGGAGGTGCCCTTTAGTTGGTTTCACCTTGTCCACACATAGACCTGGATGGAATTACCCCTTAGAACTCAGCTGGGGTGCGAGCGCCCCTTCATGACAAAATCCGTACTTTGTCAAATATCTCACAATCATACAACAAACCTTAATGCGGAAAATTGATGACTCAAGCATTTTCTTTGGGTGATCTTCTCGTTAGACTGTTATCTTTTCATACCAAAAACAAACATAATAATGTCCCATGGCCAAAACAAAAGTAAATAATTATTTATTAACAACTTTTGCACACTTTTATCATTTTCCAGACTGTTACAAGGAGTGGGAGAAGTGACTGAAGAAGTAAGGGGAAAAATTAGTGGAGAAAAAATATACATATTTTTGGTTGTGTTTGTGTTAGAATGTTGTTTTTTTTCTCTTGATAGCCAAGGCCTGAAAGAAACAATTTTTGATAATTAAAAAGCATATACATGTTGATCTTTACTTTTTTTTATATTAAATTCTTTGACATTCAGTTTTTGTTTTGTTTTTTCATTTTGTTTTTATACTTATATAAACTATATTATTATGTCCTGTGTTGTCCTGAAAAAAGATGGTCATTACTTGACTGTACATAAAAGAGTTGAGATTTTACATGCATTAATAAACAGAGAGACCAGCTTGCAAGAGAAAAGAAAACGTTTTTTAACGTTCCACTTGTTTGCAGCATAACAGTTAAATGCTGCTTCTATATGTAGGGCTGGGCGATTCATTGATTTAATCAATTAAATTAAATTTTTTTGTTTACGAAGATTTATGTTCATAAAAATCGGATTTGGTTTGAAATTTGAGATTTTACTTTTAGGCCATATCACCCAGTCCCATCTCCATGTTTAGTCTGGACTCTGGTCTGGACTATTTGATTCGATCTTTGGATCTAAGAGCTCTGATTGGTTTATATTCTTCGAACATAGTACAGATTTATTCTGGTCCTAAACCGTTCTGGGATTTATAAACAGTATGCAGGGTCGTTCTGTCCTGTGACTGACTGGATACTAGTGTAAAGATGTTAAAACTGGTGTGATGTTTTCAGATCTCTTAGTCCTAGTCAAAGCTCTATCAGAAGCATCTGGATGAGGTGCAGATGTTTTATTCTCTTTTTGGGAAGTCCTGTTAAAAAACTATTACAGTATTCCAGTTTACTGGAGATGAAAGCACGGATGCGTTTCTCTAGAGCACTCTAAGGTTACAGACTTGATTAGTAGTTTTAAGAGCCTGAGTCTTCAGGGGCCTCATTTACAAAGCTTGCTTACGCAAAAAAGTGGCCTTGAAATTTGCATAGGAATTTTACTACACAACTTTGGGATGTATAAAAATAAATTAGACTCACAAGAGTGTGTACCGCTGGGCTAACTTTGGACCTGATGTAGTAACATTTTGGAGCCGAAAAAGGAGCTGCACAGCTGATAAGATGGTACATTTAAGCCACATTAAACACATGTTTGTTATAATTCACACTAGACTTTGTATTATTGTAATCAAAAACACAGAAAAACAAATTATTATATACATTCCCAAATACGTACATTTAGTTATTTATTCCATAAATATGTATTTAAACATCCGAGCACAATACATTAATTACGCTTCTTGGTACATTAATTGTGAGATGGTGTCCAGCAATCAGAGTACTTAGGCCCACTGAGTAGGTATACAAAATATCGCCACGAGCATAACGTTACACAATCATAATGTGTCACAATGGATGTGCTTGCACATTTCTTAAAGACTATGGTAAGATGAATATAGGGAGATTTTTCGGTGATCATGGGGATTTCCTGGCCACTGACTCATAAGCCGATTTCCTCTAACAGTTAAAGGAGAACTTCGCTTTTTTTTAACCTGGGGTCTGTTGTCATCTTTCCTTCCATACATGTGAGTGATGTA